>PVJC01021077.1:0-28562 GCA_004026665.1 Murina feae | reverse complement strand
TAGTGTTTAATGCTTAAGTCAACCTTTTGTAGGTCCATTCAGATTTTGAAATTATTTTAGAGTCACTTTTGGTAATTTGTGTCTTTCCAAAAATTTTTTTGTTTCATATATTTAATTTGTTGACATACTGTATTTGTACTCATCATATTACTTTGTAATTATTTTTCTTTCTGTAATGTTATTAGTAATGCCCCCTCTTTTCTTTTTGACATTAATAATTTGAGTCTTCTGTCTTTTTTCTTGGTCAGTCTAGCTAAAGATTTGTCAATTTTATCTTTCAAAATAACCAACTTTTGGTTTCATTGATTTTTCTGTTTTATTTTTCTCTTCTCTATTTCATTAATTTCTGCTGCATGTATTATGATGTCTTTCCTTCTGCTTGTTTTAAGTTTAATTTGTTCTTTTACTGCTGTTTCTGGCTTCATTTTTTTTCTGACAAGTAGTTAGCAGTTATATGTATTAGAGTTTCCTTATATGTGGGGAATTGTTTTTCTTTTGCTGATTTCAAGATTTTTTCTTTAAGATTTTAACTATGATATGTGTGAGTATGGATTGCTTTGTATTTATGAGTAGGCCTTTCTTGAACTTCTTATAGGTGTAGGTTAATAACATTCTTCTTCAAGTTTGAGAAGTTTCCTGGCATTAAATTCTTTGAGTATTTTTTCCTGTTCTTTTCTCTCCTCTTCAGCTAATACTTCCATTATGCATATTTTGGTGTGTTTAATACTGTAACACATTTCTCTGAATCTCTGTTCACTTTTCTTCATTCTTTTTATCCCCTCTGTTCTTCAAATTCCATAATCTCTACTGATTTATCACCAAGTTTGTTGATTCTTTCTTTTGCCACTTCAAATCTATTTTGATCCCTTCTAATTAATTTTTTATTTTAATGATTATATTTTCTAACTTTAGAATTTGGTTCTAAATTTCCATTTGGTTCTTTGTTATAATTTCTGTTTTATTATTAATAGCTTTCCCTAGGTGAGTAATTGTCATCATACTTTGCTTTACAACATGGTTTCCTTTAGATCTTGAAACGTTTATAATGGTTGCCTTGAAGTCTGTCTGGTAAGCCTGAATCTGGGTCTTCTTACAAGCTATTTCTGTTGTTTGCTTTTCACTCCTACGTATAATTGATCTACTTTTTTAAAATATATATTTTATTGATTTTTTACAGCGAAGAAAGGAGAGGGAGAGGGATAGAGAGTTAGAAACATTGATGAGAGAGAAACATCAATCATCTGCCTCCTGCATACCCCCTACTGGGGATGTGCCCGCATCCAAGGCACATGTTCTTGACCGGAATCAAACCTGGGACCCTTCAGCCCACTGGCCAATGCTCTATCCACTGAGCCAAACCGGTCAGGGCAATCTACATTCTTATTTCTTCAGATGTCTCATACTTTTTGTTGAAATCTGTACATTTAAAGTAACATACTATAGCAACATTTTAAAAAATGTTTTTATTAATTTTTAGGAAGAGGAAAGGAGAGGGATAGAGTGATAGATACATTGATGCGAAACATCATCTTTCTGCTGCGTACTGCAAGCCCTCTATAGGGCATCAAGCCCATAACGCAGGCATGTGCCCTGACTAGGAATCAAAGCAGTGATGTCTTGATTCAAGATTTGAAACTCAATCACTGAGCTATACTGGCGGAATGCAGCAACTCTTTATTGTTTTAACATTAAAAAAAAATCTTTATTGTTGAGATTATTACAGATGTCCCTCATTTTTCCTTCCTTGGCTCCCCTCCATCCTATTCCAGCCCCACCACAGGCCTTTGCCACCCTATTGTCTGTGTCATAGGTAATGCATACATGCTTATAAGATCTTTGTTTAATATCTTCACACCCCTTTCTCTCTGAAAATCATCATTCTGTTCCATTTCCATACCTCTGATTTTATTTTATTCGCCATTTTATTCTGTTCATTAGATTTCTTATTCATTTGATTTTTAGATTCAATTGTCGATAGATATGTAATTATTGCTATTTTGTTGTTCATATGTTTTATCTTTTTTTTCTTCTTCTTCTTCCTCTTCTTAAAGAATACCTTTCAGCATTTCATATAATACTGGTTTGGTGGTGATGAACTCCTTTAGCTTTTTCTTATCTGTGAAGTTCTTTATCTAACCTTCAATTTCTAAATGATAGCTTTGCTGGATAGAGTAATCTTGTTTGTAGGTCCTTTCTATTCATCACTGAATATTTCTTGCCACTCCCTTCTGGCATGCATAGTTTCTATTGAGAAATCAGCTGACAGTCATATGTGCACTTCCTTGTAGGTACTAAGTTCTTTTCTCTTGCTGCTTTTAAGAATCTCTCTTTGCCTTTAGCCCTTGGCATTTTAATTATAATATGTCTTGGTGTGGTCCTCTTTGGGTTCCTCCTGTTTGGGATTTTCTGTGCTTCCTGGACTTGTAAGTCTCTTTTTTTCATCAGGTGGGGGAATGGAATTTTTCTGTCATTTCTTCAAATAGGTTTGCAATATCTCTCTCTCTTTTTCTGGCACCCCCATAATTCAGATGTTGGTACGCTTGAAGTTGTCCCAGAGGCTCCTTACACTATCTTCATATTCTTGGATTCGTTTTTCTCTTTGTTCTTCTGGTTGGGTGTTTTTTGCTTTCTCATATTTCAAATCATTGATTTGATTCTGGGGATCCTCTAGTCCACTATTGAATCCCTGTATGCTGTTCTTTATTTCAGTCAGTGTATGCTTAATTTCAGATTGGTCCTTTTCTATTTTTTTGACGTTCTCACTAAGATCCTTGAATGTCTCACTAAGTCCCTTGGGAGTTTCTAGAAGATTCTTGAGTAACCTTATAACCATGGTTTTGAATTTTATATTCAGTAGTCTGCTTTCTTCCATTTCCATCATTTGTGACATGTTTCTTTGTCTCCAAATGTTGGCTGCTTCCCTGTGTTTGTTTCTATGTATTGGTTAGAGCTGCTAAGTCTCCTGAGTGGCATTGTGTAGTAGTTGTCCTGTGTAACCCAGTGGCTCAGTTTCCCCAATCACTTGAGTTGGACACTTTCGGTGTACCCCTTTGAGGGCTGTGTGCACAATCTTTTTGTAGTTGAGCCTTGATTGCTATTGGTGTCACTGGGAGGAATTGACCTCCAGGCCATTTGGCTGTGGGGACCAGCTCTGATTACAGTGGAAGAGCTGCTGTGCAGGAGACATCCCTAAGGAGCAGGACTTACTTCAGTGGGGCTTTGATGCTCACCGAGTCTTCCCCTTTAGTGTGTGCCTTATGGATGTGTAGAGTTATAATCTGATATGGTCTCACACTGACCAGTGGGTACACTGGCTCTTGGGTCTCCAGGGAGGAGTAAAGTAAGCTACTACTTGGGGCCACCAAGCAGGAGCTACAGAGAGACCTGCAGGTTCCTCCTCTTTGTGTAGGGTTTGGAAGTGCCCTGACAAGGCCCAGCTGTGAAACAAGGCAAGCTGGTGCTGATGTTGGGTCTTGGGTCTTTTATTGATAGGTTTGGGGCTTCCTGACCCAGCTTTAGCTTGTTTTATAGATTTTAGCCTGAGCAAGGACAGGCCATTCATATGCAAAAGTCACTGCACACAGCTTGGGTGGGGTTATAAATTGGGTGAGGCAGGGTCTCAGGGAATCACCAGGTCAGAGCAAACATAATGGCTCCCAGTCAGCCCTGTGATTAGTAAGGTCCCGATATAGGAACAATGATCCCTGCAAGCACCTCTGTCTCAGAGAAAGCAGACCTTGAGGTCTTGCCCTGATGCCAGATATTCCAGTTTCTTCTCATATGTGTCTAGGCCCCCCAGAGCCTTGCTCTGGTGCTGGAGCTCAGAGGAAACAGATGCTTGTAAGTTCAGTTCATGGTGCTGGCCTTTTAGCAGCTGGGTCTCCAGCAGCCTCTGTCACTAAGCCCAAATTCACACTGGTTTTTACAGCCCGTAGTTCTTATTGCCCATTGGGACTTATTTTCCCAACTGGGACCCTGGGCTGAGAGTCTGGTGTGGGGCTGGGATCTCTTGATCCTCTGGGAAGCCTCTGAAGAGACACTCTCCCTCCCAGTTAAAAAAAAGTGACACATGTAGGTATTAGACCAGCCCCTTCCATGCCTCTGCTCCTCCTACCAGTCTCAGTGTGCTTTCTTCTTTACTTCTCTAGTTGTAGGACTTCCAATCAGCCAGCTTTCTGGCATTTCCAAATGATGGTTATTCAGTGGTTTAGTTGTAATTTTGATGTAGTTGTGGGAGGTGGCAAGTGCAGGCATTTACCTATGCTGCCATCTTGGTTCTCTTTGCAGCAATACTTGATAGGGGTTTTCCCTCTTGGGAGCTTGATGCCATCTGTTGTTTACTTGTTCATGTAGTGACTTGGTTGAACTCATTTATGCCCCTGCAGTGTGAAGTCTCTAATGTTACTCCTTAGAAAGTCCTGGCTTGGACACATGCACAGCCACCTGAAATGGCAGTGGTTTTAGGGGCTCCCTTTGGCTTTCTTTTCCTGATCTTTGTGTTAAGCTATCTACTTTTGTTGTTATCACATCCAACTGTTAGGCTTCTTTAATGATCTGCTTATTTATTTTTTCTCAATGCCCTGAGTCATAAATTGTCCTACAATCTGATCCAATTAAATACAGGCCTCTTTCCAGGAGTAGTTTTTCTGACCAGTCTCAGTCTTTGAGGTTTGTTCTGACCCCTGGAAGACTCTTTTTAGTTGTGTCTTACTCTGGTTCTTTCTGGTAATCTGGCCTATACTTTAGCTTTTTGGCTTCATGGAACTACCAGCCTTGCTTACCATTGAAATCTCTTGTTTTCAAACAAAGTCAGTACCTGTAGTGAGAGCTTCACAACCCTGTTTCTTTTGACCCTCTGGACAAAATTGCTGAGCTGCTGCTCTGGATTAGAGGTGAGGATAGTGGTCTATCAAAAAGGTGACATCCAATTTTATGAGTAGGATGTTGTGTGGGTTGGGTAACATTTGGTGTTTTGGGCTTGCCTCTCCTGGCATGGAGTTTCTGTCTTACTAGCATTCTGGGGTGATAGCGGTGAGTATTCTCAGTCTCCTGCATCTGGGCTGGCACCTCCTGCACCTGGGCTGAAGCCTCCATCCTATAAGTGGTGGGGTCGGGTAAAGAAAGAGGTCCTCAACTTCTTGCCACACTCACTTTCTATTTAGCCTTTATACCACAAAGCTGAGAGGAGTAAGAAATACTGGCAGCTGCTCCTTCTGGAGAGATACCATACCTCTTGACCTAGAACTGAGGGGGAGAGGGAGCCACCCCCATTTTATTGGTTACTAGAGGCCTGGAGCGCAAAATTTGTGCATGGGGGTGGGATGCGTGTGCTTCAGTCCAGCCTGCACCCTCTCCAATCTGGGATCCCTCTCACAATCCAGAACTGCTGGCTCCCAATTGCTTGCCTGCCTGCCTGATTGATCCTAACTGCTTCTGCCTGCCAGCCAGATCACCCTAACCACTCCCCTGCCAGCCTGGTCAACGCCTAACTACTCCCCTGCAGCCCAGTCACCCCTAACTGCCCTCCCCTGCAGACCTGGGTCTCCCCCAACTGCCCTCCCCTAAATACCTGGGTCTCCCCCCAACTGCCCTTCCCTGCAGACATGGTAGCCCCAATTGTCCTCCTGTGCCAGCCTGGTCACTCCTAGCTGCCCTCCCCTGCCGGCCATCTTGTGGTGGTCATCTTCTGTCCACATGGGGCGGCCATCTTGTGTGTTGGAATGATGGTCAATTTGCATATTACCTCTTTATTATATAGGACTAGAGGCTCAGTGCACAAAAATTTGTGCACTCAGCGGAGTCCCTCAGTCCAGCCTGTGCCCTCTCCCAGTCTGGGACCCCTTAGGGGATGTCCACCTGCTGGCTTAGACCCACTCCCTGGGGGATCGGGCCTAAGTTGGCAGTCAGACATGCCTCTGGCAGCCCAGGAGCCCTTGGGGGATGTACACTTGCCAGTGGGAGCAAGCCTCAGCTGCAGTAGGACATACTAGCACTGCTGAGGAGGCGGGAGAGGCTCCCACCACCACCACTGTGCTGATAGAGCAGAGCTCCCCCTGTGGGAGCACACTGGTCACCAGGAGGCAGCTCCAGCATTAAGCATCTGCCCCCTGGTGGTCAGTGTGTGTCATAGTGACCAGTCATTCCCAGTTTTTCTGCTGTTAGGGTTAATTTGCATATTACCTTTTTTTTTTTAGGATAGAGGCCTGGTTCACAGGTGAGGCTGGCTAGTTTGCCCTGAAGGATGTCCCAGATCAGGGTAGGGGTTCCTGCTGGAGTTCCTGGCCAGCCTGGGTGAGGGGCTGCAGACTGTTTTCAGGCTGGCCACATCCCGTGAAGGGAGGGGGAGTCCGGCTGAAGTTCCTGGCCAGCCTGGGTGAGTGGTTGATGGCTCTTTGCAGGCTGGCTGAGCCCCCCAGGAGGAACCCTCACCCCATGAGGGAGTGTCCAGCCTGGGTGAGGGGCTGATAGCTGTTTTCAAGCTGGCCACAGCCCCTTTAGGGTGGGGGTCTCCCCCTGGGGTGCCTGGCCAGCCTGGGTGAGGGGCTGATGACTGTTTGCAGGCTGGCCACAGACCCTACAGTGTGGGGGGCCCTGCTGTGGTGCTTGGTCAGTCTGGATGAGTGGCTGATAGCTGTTTGCAGGCTGGCCACGGCCCCCAGCAACCCAAGCTCCCAGCGAGGCTGGCTGGAAGCAGGTATCTGGGGTTTATTTATCTTCTATAATTGAAACTTTGTTGCCTTGAGTGGGAGCCCCAGCCCACCAGAGCAGGTGGGAAGCTTGGCTTCCTCAATTGCCAGGGCAACCAAGCCTCCTGCTTGCTCCAGCTCTGTGACTGCCAGCAGCCATCTTGGTTGAGTTAATTTGCATATAGTTGCTCTGATTGGCTGCTGGACATGGCTTGGTGTGTAGCAGAGTGACACCAATTTGCATGCTTCTCTTTTATTAGTGTAGACTAGAGACCCAGTGCACAAAAATTTGTGCACTCCGGGGGGTCCCTCAGCTCGACCTGTGCCCTTTCTTAGTGTGGGGTCCCTTGGGGGATTCCCACCTGCTGGGCTTAGGCCCACTCCCCAGGGTATTGGGCCTGAGCTGGTAGTCAGACATCCCTTTGTCAGCCCCTGAGTCCTCGGGGGATGTCCACTTGCCAGTGGGGAGCAGGCCTAAGCTTCAGTCGGACATCTTTAGTGCTGCTGAGGAGGTGGGAGAGGCTCCCACCACCACTGCTGTACTGGCAGCCATCAGCCTGGCTTGTGGCTGAGCAGAGCTCCCCCTGTGGGGGCACACTGACCACCAGGGGCAGTTCCTGCATTGAGCATCTGCCCCCTGGTGGTCAGAGTGTTTCATAGTGAGTAGTCATTCCCAGACCTTCTGCTATTAAGGTGAGTTTGCATACTACGCTTTTATTATATAGGTTAGAGGCCTTGTGCATAGGTAAGGGCTGGCTAGTTTGCCCTGAAGAGTGTACCGGATCAGGGTGGGGTTCCCACTGGGGTGCCTGGCCAGCCTGGGTGAGGGGCTGAGGGCCATTTTCAGGCTAGCCATACCCCCTTCATGGTGGGGAGGGGCCTGCTGGGGTGCCTGGCCAGTCTAGGTGAGGGTCTGATGGCTGTTTGCAGGCTGGCCAAGCTCCCCATCGGGAACTGTCAGGCCATATTGGTGTGGCTATCCTGGTTGAGAGGCTGATGGCTATTTGCAGGCTGGCCATGGCCCCCAGTGACCCAAGCTCTCAGCGAGGCTGGCTTGAAGCATGTCTCTGGGATTTATTTATCTTCTGTAATTGAAACTTTGTTGCCTTGAGCAGAGGCCACAGCCGGCCAGGGCAGGTGTGAATCTTGGCTTCTTTCATCACCTTGTCAATCAAGCCTTCTGCTTGCTCCAGCTCCATGGCTGCCTGCTGCCATCTTTGTTGGGTTAATTTGCATATGGTCGTGCTGATTGTCTGGTGGGCGTGACTTGGGGGTGTAGTGGAGTTACATCAATTTGCATGTTTCTCTTTTATTAGTGTAGATACCTGCCTGGATTGGAGCTTCTCTCATAATGAGCTTAGAGGGGTTGTGGGGGGAAAGTTGTGGCGCAAATGACACAGATTATTATTATTATTACCTAGATTTAATAGATTTTCTTGAATAAGTGTGTTTATGTCCACAGGACAATATTTAGAGACCTGAAATGGTTGCTTTAAAAAATGTTTTAAACAGTCATAGTTATTTCTCTGGGGACCAAGTTAATGGAGCTCCTCATCTGTCATTTTCTCCCTGTGAATTCTCTCTGTGTATAAAATTTTATCCTTTTAATATTTCATATTCTAATTCTTCAATTTCCTCTCTGACCATTTTTATTTTTTATTTTTTCGTAGGATAATTTTTAGTTTTTAATAAACTTTTAAACAAGAAAGCTCCCATTTCAAAATGAAAACAAGATCCCAGATCATATAGATGCTTACAGTGATTACATTTAAAGAATAAGAAGATTGTCTCAACAACATATATACATGTTCAATTTTAAGATGTTAACTAAATTTCTATGATTAATATGCTTTTTTAAATACCAAGAACATTATAGAGTTAATGCTGAGTCTTAAGGACAATCTATAGATCACTAAGTTTTTCTTAAGCCTCTCTGACCATTTTTTAAAAAACAGTATCCCTTTGTCAGATACAGAATGGCAAAAAACATTTTTAAAAATTCCCATTAGTACAAATTGGCACTTCTAAAAATAGTCACAGGGATGTAGAGTATAGTGAAGAGAATACAGTCAATAATAATGTAATAACTATGTATGGTATCAGAAGGGTACCAGACTTATAAGTTATAGATGTCTAATCACTATGTTGTACACCTGAAACTAATATAATACTGTATAACTATAATTTAAAAATAAAATATCCGAAAATAAACCCTCTGTCATTAATTCCCTCAATAGAATTTAATAGTATAGTAATCTTGGTTCATGTTGAGAAAAAATGTTCATCATTCAGAGATTTTCACATTTAAAATTGGTGACAGATTTTCTTTATTCATCAAAGTGGGATTTTTCTTGGTTTGTTATTATTGTTGCATTGTTTCCCCTGCTCATGTTTAACATTAGTAAAGTACCCCTTTCAGAGGTTGGGATGACTTTGGAAGAAAGAACTTCAGTGCTATTAAAGAGTAAGAAGATTGTCTATGAAATAAATGGTAGCATTATGTCGAAGTCATCAGCCTTGTAGCCCTGTACCTAGCTCTGGTAGCATTGACACAGAGGTCCTAGCAGTCTTCATGTGCTCCAGTTCTTGTGTGGAAAAAATGTGATTATTCCTTAAGCTCTGTTACCACCTGATCTGGCAGGAAGCATGCCAGCAAGGTTTTTGCCAATAATCTGCTTTTGTTCTCAGTAAATCTCAGGATCTCAAGGTCTGTCACTGCCTAGAGCATAGTTTACAATGTTCTAAGAACATTTGATTACATTGCAGAAATTTTAAGTGTCTTATCAAGAAAATTCCAATTATACTTTAGAAAGTACAGTAAAAAAAAAGCTTGATGTTCTTTTTAAAGATTATTTGAACTTGTGAAAGACAGTTTTAAGCCTAGTATAGATTGTATGTACCCTTTTTAATGTTCTTTTTAAAAAATATATTTTATTGAGTTTTTACAGAGAGAAAGGGAGAGGGATAGAGAGTTAGAAACTTCGATCAACTGCCTCTTGCGTACCCCCTACTGGGGATGTGCCCGCAACCAAGGTACATGCCCTTGACCAGAATTGAACCTGGACCTTTCAGTCTGCAGGCTGATGCTTTATCCACTGAGACAAACCGGTCAGGGCTATACCCTTTTTTAATTGTAACCCAAAACTTTTCTCATTTTGAAATTTTTCTCCTGTCTTCTTAACTCAAAATATGACTTTATTATCACTGTTCACCTCATATTACCATTTTCTCTAAACCTAGGGTGTTATGTTCATCATTTAAACACTTGAAGAAATTACATACGGTAAATGGTTTTTGTTTTTACTTTTTCTGAATATTGGGTCAACTAAAAATTATGGAAATAGATGAACAAAAATTTAGGGGCACTCTACATGACATAGATATAAACACATTTGCCAGAAGGCCAGGATTTTTACCATTATGAAGTAGAGATATGCATTGTCTGGGTGCAGTAAACATTTTTTAAGCAGTATTAAAAGGAAAAAATATATATTTTAAATGAAAGTATATGAAAATAAAAGTACAAAAACATCTAAAAGAGAAAAGAACAAATCCATAACAAAGGAAAATATGATTAAATAATTTTTATAAGAATATGCCAAGTAAATTTCATCAGGTGTTTTGTGGGGTATCTTGGTCAAATACTTCTTAGTGAGTAGGAATCCAAGCTGAATTGCCACAGGTGTAATTGCTACTATTGATTTAGCATGATTGCATAGAACTATTCATTTTTAACATATTTAGTTTAAATTTGCTTTCTAGTACTGGCATTTTGCTTTGTCTGATGGTAGTTTTGAAATGTCATTGAGTGGAGACCACCAGGCGTGCTAAACTCTACCACAAAACGTATGATCAATTGCAGCTCACCAACAATCCATGGTTGATATGCAGTCATTGGCAAAGTATGGCAGCTGACAAAGATTGTTAGTGTAGCAACTGTTTTTACCTAAGACCCTGGCAGTTGAACAAGAAGACTTCAGTAGAAGCCAACCTAAAATTCATTTTTGTAATAAGATTCTTGGTCTGGGTTTATTGTAGCATGAACTACTAAGGTTTTAGCCTGGCAGCAAAAGATATGTGGAAAATGAAATAGTCATAAATGTGATTGAAACATTTATTAAATTGCTAGCAGTAAAATAAGGACTCCAGCTTAGTGTATGTGTCTTTTATAACCTCAATAAAATGACATTTTTATAACTTTAGGGCTTATTATATATTGGATAAATTTAATTATACTTGATGTGAACTGTGACTAACTTTATCTGAAATCATTTTTTTTTTATAAATGAAGAAATCTGTAATTAATATTCTCTAAGTTGAAGTAGTTGAGTCCCAAATGTAAGATTGATATCTTATAAGTCATGCCAATCTTCAAATTTAGAACTTTTGTATATTGTGAGAATTTATTAACTTTTAACTTTTAACTTTTTTTGTCATTGGAATTTTTTGCCCAAGCATGTTGACTGTGTATCAGAATTTGTAAAGTGCATAACATGTTATTTTAAATGACATATGAAGTGAAACATTCATTCATTTAACAACTATTTACTAAGAAGATGTTGTCTGCTGATCACTGTGCTAGGTACTAGGGAAACCACTAGTACCTAGACATTTGAAATTCCTTTTGTATGGTATACAGTCTGGGAAAATTTAAAACAAAGAAACCATCTCTCTCTCTCTCTCTCTCTCTCTCTCTCTCTCTCTATATATATATATATATATATATATATATATATATATATATATATATATATATGCTTCAGTGACTGTTTTGACCAGACCACCTGAATGACTGGTCAACCAGTCACTATGACACGTACTGACCATCAGGGGGCAGATGCTCAATGCAGAAGCAGCCCCCTGGTGGTCAGTGTGCTCCCACAGCCAGTCTCTGGTGGTCCCTCCCCACGGTCCCTCCCCCCGGCTGACCACAGTCAACCCCGATTGGGACTGGGTGAGATGGCCCCGATTGGTACCAGGCCGAGAGACCCCACCCGTGCACAGATTCGTGCACCGGGCCTCTAGTATACATATACAGTAGGTCCTCGGGTTACATTGGAGATCCATTCCTATGGCACGACATAATGCAATTTTTGCTGTAAGTCGGAACCCACCTACATAAGCACCTACGTCACTCATATAGAGCACATACACAGCAGTAATGAGGTTAAACAGTAAAAAGAAAATTGAGAGAACAAAAACAATTCCTGACCTTTACTGTGGTAAATAAATAATTAAAAAAACATAAAGAACATATGTACATACATCAAGATGACAGAACTTTTTTTTAATAAATAAATGGGAGATGGTGACAGAACCATGAAACCATATAACAATATAACCTGAGGACTGCCTGTATAGTGTGATAAATGTTCTGTAGGAAACAAAGAAGCTTCTAAGATAATGAATTAAAACAATTTTAAATGATTGTATAAGAAATTCCACTTTGAGGAGATGCTATTTAATCTGAAACTTTTATTAGTTAGGATGTTCTAGGACCTAGAATCTAGATTATCTAGATTATGATTTTATGCAAACAACGATAAAATCTTTGCAATTTGTTTACTTAATAAACAAAGATTAGTTTCTGTTCGCCCTACATAACCAAGTGTCCAATGTGGTTGGGGAGCTTTGTTCATCTCAGGCATACAGAGCAAAGACGACTACCTCAACACATGCCTCCATGCTAATTGCAACAAGGAAGGAGGATCTGGTGACTTATACAATGGCCCTTAAAAGTTTTGCCTGACATTGTTATCTGTTCTCATATGATTGAGTACACCAAAAAAATAATTAATTAATTAAAAATAAATTTAAAAATAATATCACAAGACATGGCTACGTCTAGTGACTTGTCGGCCTGAGGATAAGAAGAAACTGGCCATTCAGAGAGTTGAAGGAATAAAGTTCTTGAAATGGAGACTACCTAGGAAAAAATGCTGACATAGGAAAGGGGTGTGTTTTAAAGACCAAAAACAAAACAAAACAAAACAAAAACCTAAAGTGTTGTGAAAAATACTTCTATACAATTAAATATAGGTTAGGAGATCATTATTTTGAATAATTATCTGTATTTCATTAAAAATATTAATGTAGTAAGTGACTAATATGCTGAAAATGTTTTCCCTAATTATTTATCATTTATTTTAATTTCTTTTTTGTTAATTCTTACTTGATGATATTTCTCCCCCATTGATTTTTAGAGAGAGTGGAAGGGAAAAGGAGAGAGAGAGAGAGAGAGAGAGAGAGAGAGAGAGAGAGAGAGAGAGAGAGAGAGAGAGAGAGAGAAAGAAACATCAATGTGAGAGAGAGACATCAATTGGTTGCCTTCCTGCACATGCCCCAACCAAGGCTGGGAATTGAGCCTGCAACTGAGGTAAATGCCCTTTACTAGAATCAAACCTATGACCTTTCAGCCAACGTTCTAACCACTGAGCAACCAACTAGAGCTACTTGAGTTTTATTCATTGTCACTGGAGATTATCTTTATATTGTGAAAGTTTCCCATATTATACTCCATTTATGGTAGATGTGCAGTTGTCTGGGGTAAGAAGCCATGATATACTGATTTTCTCTAGAAGACTTTTACTTAAAGTCTTCTAGGTTTATAAGAACAACTATGTTTTGTTTCTTCTGTGATTTGACTTGGCACTGTTAGTCCTTAGAAGAGAAAGTAGTCTAAGGATTAAAATGGGAGAGTAAAAGAATATAGGGTAGATAACATTCTAACCTTCAAACTCTTTTTATATGTGGGCATTAGTGAAATATGTCTGATCTCTTATGGTTAAATAAACTCTGAGAAATACCTCTAAATAAATTTTGGACTTAAATGATAAGTTTGATTTAGTCCCCTGATCACTCAGTTGTTTAGAAATGCTCTGTTCTTAATTAAGTGATCTTTTTAAGTAAAATACTTTGGATAATTTTAAAAGTCTGGTATACAACAAAGGACATTTCAAGATATCTTCATGTACATACCAGCAAATGAAAACTAACTTTTAAAAAAAATTTTTGAGATCGTGTTCGCTTTTTTTTAAAGAAATAAAACTTTGCAGATAAAATTGAAATCCCCTATGGTTTTTTTTTTTTCATTCATTCTCTCTCTCCTCTCCTTTCTCAGAGGTAATGTCATGAACTTGTAGTGTATTTAGTCATGTTTTTATACACTGACTACATCTAGTGTTACCATAATATATCACTTTTATATATTTTTGAACAGAAAAAAAAAATAAAAAAAGAGAGGAAGATGTCTACTTATGCATAAGTGTTACTTTCAACTATTTTTCAACAATTTTATATATATTTACTTTCTTGTTGGCATGTTTTTATTTTTGAAATGCAATATCTGAATTATTTTTTAAACATCAGGAAAATAACATTATTAATAGAATGACAGATGGCTAATTTTTCATTGATATTGCACTTACATCACAGTCATTGTGAATAACCTAACATACTTAGAAAAAAATATTAACATAGGTATGTCCCACTGTTGTAATATGATGTTTAAGATGTTTTATGAGCATTTGTTGTTTTTCAAGAAGCCTGTTTTGCAAAATATTTCCAGTTTTATATTTCAAGTGAACAGAAAATACTATCAGTTTCCATGTATTATCCAACTTGCTATTTTTATTCAACATTGTTTTTGAGATCTTGTAATGTTAATACTATAAGACTAGTTTATTTTAACTATTGTGAAGTATTCCATTGCACACATGTAAAGCAGTTTATCCATTTTTTTTTACTGATAGACATTTAGATTTTTTATCTTTTTCCCAATAAAAAAGTGTTACTGTAAACACCTTTTAAAATGTTTTCTTGTACATATATGCAAGAATTTCTCTTGACTAAACAAGATTATACATATCCATCTTTTACTTACTAAGTATTGTTAGATTGCTCTTCAAAACAGTTGACTTGACCACTGAACAGTCTTCTCTTAACCAGGATTGTTTTATCCAGTATTATCCAACACTTGGTGTTGTTAGGTTGAGAAGTTAGGCTGCATGGACTTTCACTCATTAGCTCTTTGAACTAACTTCTCTGTGTCTTGTTTGCCTCATTTGTAAAATGAGGGTAGTAATAGCCATGCATGATTAAGTTCATGAAGACTACATGACATAAATTATGTAAGGTGCTTAGAACAGTGCTTGCCATAGTTTTTGGCTTCTCCGATGTGTATTCAATGATACTTTATTGTCTTAATTTTGATTATCTGGGGATGAGTTTGTACATCTTTTCATATATGTATCAACTATTTGTATTTTCTTCTGTGGATTGTTTATTAACATTTTTTTCTATTTTTCTAAAGGTGTTGTCTTGTTGATTTGCATATGTCATATATTCTAGACATTAATTCTTTGCTTATGGCATTTGGATGTATATAGATGTATGTATGCCATAAACAAAAGATTTATGTATGTATAATATATATTATATTATAAAACTATATATATGTGTGTGTGTATTTCTGTGGTTCCACTATCTGTTCTTCAAATGTTATTTGCCTTTGAAGTTTTGTTTAGTGATTTTTCATATATAGAAGATTTTAAAAAATATATTTTATTTATTTTTTACAGAGAGGAAGAGAGAGGGATAGAGAGTTAGAAACATCAATGAGAGAGAAACATCTATCAGCTGCCTCCTGCACACTCCCTACTGGGGATGTGCCTGCAACCAAGGTACATGCCCTTGACCGGAATCGAACCTGGGACCCTTAAGTCCGCAGGCCGAGGCTTTACCCACTGAGCCAAACTGGTTAGGGCTAGAAGATTTTAATTTTAAATAATTCCCTTTTACTAATATCTTCCCTTGTGATTTCTATTTAAAAGTAATTTTTAGGTATGTTAAAATACTTCATATTCTTTGCTTAATGCTTAAGTAGTAATAACTTAAAATGACCTAGAGTAACATTGAGAGAGAGAGAGAGAGAGAGAGAGAGAGAGAGAGAGAGAGAGAGAGGAGAGAGAGAGAGAGAGAGAGAGAGAGAGAGAGAGAATATGAATGAGAATGCATGTACTCAAATATGGATGATATAACAGAATGAAAAATAAACAGTAATTCTATAAAAACAAAAAAAAGGAATGAACTTTTTACGTTAAATACTTAGGTTTTTCCCCACTTTTATGCTTGCCCATGATATATGCAATTCAATTTATAGGACTATGTTAGTCAGCCCAGTCACTCACTGGCTTTCATCACTTTTGTGGTGGAAGATGTTACCCTCACAGCAATTGAGTCAGACATGATAGTAGAACTGAAATGTTAAAGAGCTTCTACTGGCAACCAGATTCATCTACTCTATACACAGGGTTGCTATTGAAGAGAACTACTATATACTTAAATTTTTTTCCAAATATTATCACTTAAAATGTTTTTAAGACCTGATTCACATAAAATATTAAAATTCTTTGTCTTTTCCCCCAGGCAACTCAATTTTTTCAATGCTTGTAATATTTTCATGGGTTCAAAGTTATTACATTTTATGTATCTCACAGAGCCATCTTGAGTTGTTCATTAAAGTTTTAACACAGAATTAGTGAAAATTCAGAACTTGGAAATGGGTGGGCTTTAAGCTTTCCTGAGTCTGCTGCCCCAAATGTAATAGATTGCTTTGGGACTGCCAGCTTCTTCTAAGATAAGTTAAATAGTCAGCCAGTCCTAAGTAATTTTCCAAAAGGCTGGACCTCATTTGCAGCTAATATGCATTTTCTTCATAACTTGTTGCATGCCACCTTTCATAAAATGTTTTTTATTTGTATCAACCCCAAATCAGTGCTGCACATCTCATTTTTTTCTTCCTATCTTTTAGGATCTTCATGGTTGGTCTCACATCTTGGTAAAGTAGTATGAATTAGACAAGAGCAGGTTTTCATATATAATCAGTACAAAGAATCTTTGTTTGTTTAAATTTATCGTTATTGTTGAAAGTATTACAGATGTCTCCCTTTTTCTCCCCATTGATCCTCTCCACCCCGCTGCCATCCCTTCCCCAGGCCTTCCCCACACTTGTCTATCCATGCACTATGCATATGTGTATATAAGTTGATTAATCTCTTCTGGCTACACACACACACACACACACACACACACACACACACACACACACACCACTTCTCTCTGAAATGTATCAGTCTGTTGTATGCTTCAAATGTGCTGGCTCTTTTCTCTTTTTCAGTTTATTTTGCTCATTAGATTCCACATATAAGATTCTCATATAAGTGAGATCCTATGATTCTTGTATTTCTCTAACTAATTTATTTAGCTTAGCATAATACTCTCCAGGTCCCTCCATGCTATCTGAAAGGGTTAAGATATCTTTATTTTTTTACAGCTGCATAGTATTCCATTGTGTAAATGTACCACAGTTTTTTAATCCATTCATGTAATGATGGACTCTTGGCCTTTTTGTGGAACTTAGCTATTGTAAACAATGCTGCTTCTTTGTAAGGGTTAGTTCTTATTTCAACATCTTATTTATACTTGCAAATAACATGAGAATGATTAAAAATTGAGACTCTAACCCTGGTTTGTGTGGCACAATGGTTGGAGTATTGTCCCGCAAACCAGAGGATTCGATTCCTGGTCAAAGGCATGTACCTTGGTTGCAAGTTCAGTCCCCTGCCCAGTCAGGGTGCATGGTGGGAGGCAACCAATGTGTCTCTCTCAGATGGATATTTCTATCTCTCTCTCTTCCCCTTTCTCCCGCCCTCTCTTCCATTCTCTCTAAAAACCAATGTAAAAAATAACTTCAGGTGAGAATTAACGCCCCCTCCCTGAAAAAAAAATGGGACTCTAGTGCAGAATATTAATATATCAGTGTTTCTAAAATTGTAATCAAAGCTCAGATACACATGCAAAGAATGATAATAGCTGCCTATGAACTTCACTCCATACTTCCAAAAGTACAATAGAAAAAAATTATATAGAGTTCTTAAATTTATCAAACATTTAAAAATTAATTTAAAATTCCCGTTGTGAATAAAATGCTACCTGTATCATTGGGGTCTTGGCTGCAAGAAAACTGAAATAGAATCCGGCTCATTGGATTAAAAATAGTTACAAAAGGAATGTAATAAAAAGGCACTGGGTGACTGTAGAATCGACAAGCAGTGCGGAGAAGCAAGCTTGGAGATAGGTCAGAGCCAATAGGGGCTCCCAGCGAAAACTCAGGTCAGGTCTTGTCTGGTTAATTACTTTGCTACCTCCACTGTCTTCTTGCTGCTGAGACAAGTTTCTAAGTACTTGTCTTTGCATCTATTCCTTCCACAGATTCACAAAATGGAGATTTCTCCTAAATGGGAAACAGTTTGGTTGCAAGACAGGCCAAATATATTCACATTTTCTCTACATAGCTTGTCATATATTTTGACCAGGGTTTTCATGAACTCTATAAACCTATTTTTGTTGAGAGTCCAGCTTTAGAATGAAACAATACTAATTAAAATGTATAACAGCCATATGGGTCTCAACTATTCAAACTTACGAAGAATACATCCCTTTTTAGTAAAAAGTTTATATCGCCCTCAAAATGTATGATTAATTAAGGAAACACACGGGATTTATTATTTACTATCTATATATTAAGGTAAGCTTTCTGTAGTTACCTAGGAATTGGAACAATTAGTGAGTAGAAATGCAATAACCATTCCAATAGTATTATTACCAAACAAAAATAATATGAAATATGTGAGTATATTTATAGTAGCTCAAAAATTATGTTTTTTTTTCTAGTAGAAAATTTCAAGTATGATTTCCTTTCCTAATTAGGAACAGATAATATAAAAAGATAATATAAAATAATAAGAATCATAATCCTCTAATTTTTTAAGGCAATGAGAGACACATACTCAACCTAGCGAACATCTGGTTGGAAATTCGAAAATTTACTTTAGCATCAGGATGTTTTTCTAGATCTGGAAAGTTAGCGAAGTTTGGAAACATGTGGATGTTTAACCGAGGTTTCATTTGATGTTCATCATCAGGCAGGCAGAGCCTCTCCCATAGTTCAAACGCTGATGACCTCATTGTGTCCTGTGCCATATTCCTCCTGACCCCAGGGCCTGCGCAGTGGCACGAGACTCAGTCCCCGTAAGTAGATCAAGGCTGCAGGTAGAAATTGATAATCAGAAAACCAGGGCTAATTGCAGATCAGGGCAGTACTGCTGGAATGAAGACTAAGTGTCGTGAATCAAAAGAGGTGCTCTCCTTTACAAACCACGTGGGAGGTAATGCTCTGCTTTGTATTTGTCCATCATACTTGCTGGCTAGGTAAAAAGGGAGATTTTTTTTTTATCTGAGTAGAAATTATGTGAGTCTGGTATTTCTCCTTTCAAAATAATTTATTTCTGGCTGCACAGTATTAATTTTCAGGCTGTGAAACCTGGCTTTGATTCCAAGCAGATATTTGGGAAAGAGGGAGCTTGAGTAATACAGAAAATAACCCCATAAGGAAGTATAGTACATCTTGGAAGGATCCTGCTCTCCATTTAAGTGGTTTCTTCCAGCTTTTATATCCAAGAAAATTGTATCCATATAGAATTATGAGGAACAAAGCATAATGAGGTTTTTACAGGCCTTTCTGCATCCCTCATTCTTTACCTTGCAATGTCAACATAATGGCCATGATGAAATAAAACATAGGAAAGTGTATTGTAAACTAGAGAGTGCTCTGAACTGTTTATTTATAGCCACCATAATAACAGCTACCAGGTACTGAGCATTTTTGAAAAGCCAGGTACTGTGCTAAGTACTTGATGTTTTTGTCTCATGACACGCACACATCCACATCATAAATTGTAAGTAAAGTTCTCTTTATTAAGCAATTTTACAACTAAAGTAACTGAGTTAAAGTAACTTATGCTAGTATTTTGTGTGGAATAAACAGATATCTCAACTCATTATAATTATTAGCTTTAAAAGAAATTTGAGAAAGTTAATTGTGTGGACCTTTATCACATCATTTTTCCCCTTAGGTTAGCTAATTACTGTATTTGTGATATTGCACAAGTTACCTAACTTTACTGTGCCTCAGTTTCCTCATCTCTAAAATGGGCATAATAATAGTACCTATTGTCATGGTGGTGTTATGATGATGAGAAAAGTAAGAATATGTAACATATTTACAATCCTGTATAATAAAAGCCTAATATGTAAATTGCTTGATGTGGATCTCGGGAATTCGATTGCTTGCAATGATGTCGCTGACCACTGGGGGCGATGTAGAACAGAGTGGGTATCAGTGATGCAATGCTGGCAGCAAGCAGCAGTGGAGGCACAGGTGGCCCTAATGGGCCCTGATGAGAGAGGGAGGACCGCGGCGGGATGGTGGAGCAGGTGAGCGGGTGTTGTCAGGCCAAGGTGGGTGCAAACAGGGTCCTGATCACCCCACCAATCGTCCCACAGACGGTGACCAGCAGTGGCGGCTGGGGGCTGGGCTGCCACCTGGCTCACAGGAGCTGAGGAAGCTGGGCCCTAATGGATTGCCCCACAGGCAGGGTGGTGGAGCAGGTGAGGGTAGGGGATGCCAGGCCATGGCAGGGTGCCAGGTGGGGCTACGGAACTGCGAGGCTGGGGGTGCAAGCTGGGGCCCGATCCCTGTAGCCACCTCGAGGGACCCCACCTGTGCAAAAATTCATGCACCAGGCCTCTAATAGTGATATATTACTCTATTGCTGTCTCTATACATGTCACTATTTTCTCTGCCTTGCATTGCTGACAACAGCCTAAACAGGAATATGGGACCATGTGCTTTCTATCACCAGTTATGGGACATCAGATCTTAAGCCCAAGAAGAATAGATGAGATCCTTGGTATACCTAGAAATAATGCAAAGAAACAGAAAAACCTCTGAACTATGATCACTTATAAATATAGTCAATACTATTAGCTGTTTAGACAATAGTTTAGCACTGCTAAGACACTTTGAGAGCTACAATCACGTCACAAGTCTCTCAAGTTCTCCATGATATTTATGGTAATAGTGATGTCATCTGGAGGAAAGCCAGTCACACCAAAGATAGCATTTTATTAAATCTATTTCAGGCAGCGATGTTTGAGGATATGACAGGGGCTCATTTGCTATAAAATTAGATAAATGTTTGCCGAAGTGCATTTCATCCCACATTAGTCTTGAGGTATGCTATTGGATAAAAATATTTTATGGGCAAACAAATTTTGAACACTGCCTTGGCAGTTAATAATGCACATAAATATATTAAAAGCTTCTGAAAGTTGTGAAGTTTCTCACACATACACACACACACACACACACACACACACACAGATTATGTCTTTGTTCAACTCTAATATGTTCAAGGTGGGCAAAAATAGGTTAACAGTTATAATACAAATAATAAATAATACAAGTTGTTTCGTGTACTCATAACTATAAACCTACTTTTGCCCACCCCTGTATTTGATCACATAATTTTTTTTTATAATACTTCTACTAATCTGTGAAATTGGTGTGCCATTGACCACATGTTGGGAACTACTGAGTTAGACCATATTTATGAATCTGAGCTCATCAGGTATATTTTGTCCAGAAGGTGATCTGGCCTAATTAGTATATTACCCTTTTATTATTATAGACCAGAGGCCCAGTGCACACAAATTTGTGAACTTGGGGGTGTCCCTCAGCCTGTGCCCTCTCTCAGTCTGGGACCCCTCGGGTGATATCCACCTGCTGGCTTAGGCCCGCTCCCCAGAGGATCAGGCCTAAACTGGCAGTCAGACATCCCTCTGGCAGCCCAGGAGCCCTCAGGGAATGTCCACTTGCCAGTGGGGAGCAGACCTAAGCTTCAGTCGGACATCCTTAGTGCTGCTGAGGAGGCAGGAGAGGCTCCCACCACCACCACTGTACTGGCAGCCGTCAGCCTGGCTTGTGGCTGAGCAGAGCTCCCACTCTGGGAGTGCACTGACCACTAGGGGGCATCTCCTGCATTGAGCGTCTGCCCCCTGGTGGTCAGTGTGTATCATAGTGACCAGTCATTCCTAGTTGTTCTGTTAGGGTCAATTTGTATATTACCCTTTTATTATATAGGATAGAGGCCTGGTGCATGGGTGGGCTGGCTGGTTTGCCCTGAAGGGAGTCCCAGATCAGAGTAGGGTTCCCACTGAGGTGCCTGGATAGCCTGGGTGAGTGGCTGATGGCTCTTTGCAGGCTGGCCACAGTCCCTTCAGGTGGGAGTCCCCGCTGGGGTGCCTGGGCAGCCTGGGTCAGGGGCTGATGGCTATTTATAGGCTGGCCACATCTCCTTCAGGGTGGGGGTCCCCCCTGGGGTGCCTGGCCAGCCTGGCTGAGGGGCTGATGGCTGTTTGCAGGCTGGCCACAGCTCCTTCAGGGTGGAGGTCCCTCTGGGGTGCCTGGCCAGCCTGGGTGAGGGGCTGATGGCTGTTTGCAGGCTGGCCAGAGCTCCTTCAGGGTGGAGGTGCCCCTAGGGTGCCTGGCCAACCTGGGTGAGTAGCTGATGGCTGTTTTTAGGCTAGTCACTGCCCCCAGCGACCCACACTCCCAGCGAGGCTGGCTGAAGTAGGTTTCTGGGATTTATTTATCTTCTATAATTGAAACTTTGTTGCCTTGAGCAAAGGCCACAGCCTGCCAGGGCAGGTGTGAATCTTGGCTTCCTTCATCACCTTGTCAATCAAGCCTTCTGCTTGCTCCAGCTCCATGGCTGCCTGCTGCCATCTTTGTTGGGTTAATTTGCATATAGTCGCTCTGATTGGCTGGTGGGCATGGCTTGGTGTAGTGGAGTGACACCAATTTGCATGTTTCTCTTTTATTGATGTAGGTACTGCAGGAGACTGAGTCAGGACACCTAAGCCAATACATCAAATCTATTTTGTCTTAATGTCAATTGCTGAAATTCCTGGCCTTTGTTTTCTATCTGTTGATCACATGATCAGATCAGGTCATCTCTTAAGAGTGTTACGTCTAAAACTTGTTATTGAAAATAATTAAAATTTAAATGATACTTTATAGTTCTCAAAATGCTCTTATATGTCTCATGTAGAATGACCTGGTTCCTTTTGGGAAGCTGGCAGTAAAACCTAGCACCTACCTAATACTACAGATTGGATTAGAAGTTTACTGAGTTTCATCTTCTGTAGATACAGTGCCTTCTTGGATACTTGGCCAGCATTTTCTGTAGACCAACCCCAGCACTGCAAACCCTCAAGTGTTGAAGTGATACTTGTTCATAGTCCATTCACTCAGAGAACAGAAGCTAAGCTGCTGATATGATTTGAAGTGGGTTGGCTGCCATGCCATGAGATGCCTGATGAAAGAATTTCCATAGCTGAGAAGTACTTGTGTACTAAAGAAGTGGAAAGTCTAAATCCAGGCAGACTTTTAGCCATCTGAGATGTGGTGGCTCTCTTTGGAGGCATATCAAATTGGCCAGTGAAGCATTTAATGAGCTGGGCTTCATTTATTAGTTGAAAGAAGGGGTCACAGCCTTAAAATCTAGGAAGGAATAAATGTATACAGAAATGAGAATTTAATGCTGAGCAGAAACCACTGATTAAACACAAGATACAATCTAGCCCTCTCCCTCTCCCCCTCCATGATCAATGCTACGTGGTTTTTCATGTCTGATAGGTTTGTCATTCATATTTGGCTCTGTTAAGCACTATCTGTGTGACTTTGGGTAATTTTATTTAACCTATCAAGCCTACTAGAATCCTCTGTAAAGGAAAGCTATTCATGCCATCCAAATAAGGATATTGTACAGATAACTCTAAATGATGGGTATAATGCATTGCACAGACTTCATGGTTGGCACTAAAAAAGAATAGAAATGATTATTATAGTTTCAAATATAACCTCTTAAAGAAATGGTGCCTCAACACCAGACACTGTCAGCTACTCCTATGTGCATCCACAGAACTTTCTGAGATGATGAAAATATTCTTGGTGCTGCCAGTACAGTAGCCACTAACCACACATGGCTCTTAAGCACTTAACATGTGGCTAGTGTGACTGAGGAACTGAATGCTTATTTAATTTAATTTAAATTCAAAGTTTAAATTTAGAAAGCCGCATGTGGCTAATGGATACTGTTTTGGACAGCACAGCTATAGATTATAACAAACCACATTGGTGTGAAATCTTGTAACTGCTAAAATTTCTCTAAAATACTCAATTTCATGTCAAAGATTCTACAGCTTAAAAAGTTAGTGGTGATCCCTTTAAAAGGAATCAACTAATTTAGCTTTAATTTAAAAGAGGGCACGAGGTATTTTTTATGGTGAATTTATTGACCGCATTACTTGAAATCCTTCTATGCAAGATACTGTAGAAAGTTTCAGACTTTCATACTGTGAAGGAGAAAATATTCAGTCGATATCCTTAGGGATCTATTGAACCTCACTGAAATAATGGTGTGCGTATGAGCAAGTATTTCATCTAAATATTCTCTGAAACAAAAGAATAATGTCACATTTTCTGTTATGGTACAAAATTGTAAATCATCTGTTAAGTCAAGCTTTTTTATTGTGATGTTCTTACTGTTTTGAAAATAAAATTTGAAAAGACCTCTTTTACAGCTTTAAGCTCTTCTTGTAGTTTTTGCTCTTGGTATTTCACTATAGCCTTAGTCTGTGAATCTTGTATTCTCTTACTGAGGTGTAATTTTTAACCATATTCTTTTCTGACTCAGTTTTTCCTTTTTGTCCTTGAATTCCACTCTCTCTGATATTGATTATTACTATTTCAGCTTTATCTTATTTATATATTTCCTGCCACTTCCTTGTTCTATTTTCACTCTTTTTTGTTATTGTTAATCTTCACTCAAGGATATTTTTCCATTGATTTTTAGAGATTGGAAAGGAGGGAGGGGAAGAGAGAGAGAAACATTGAAGTGAGAGAGACACCTCTATTGGTTGACTCATGCATGTGCCCTCACTGGAGCCGGAGATCAAACCTCCAACCCAGGACAACTTAACTGGGAATTGAACCCAGGACCCTGCGGTGCACAGGCTGATGTCCTAACCACTGAGCACACCACCAGGGCTTACATTCTTATTTTAACATTTCATTTAGATGGTTTTATTATTTTTAATATTTTATATTTTTTACTTTATTTTTATTGTTGACACTATTACAAATGTCCCCTTTCCCCCATCCTTTGCTCTTCTCCATCCAACCCCTGCCCCCCTTCCCTCTGTCCATCACTATACTGTTGTCTGTGTCTATGCATTATGCATATATGTTCTTTGACTAATCTCTTCACCTTCTTTCATCCAGTGCTCTTCCTGTCTGACAGCTGTCAGTCTGTTCCAAGTCTGATAGTTTTCTTATAGATAGAATAAAGCTGAATTTTATTTTAATCAGATCTACTGATGATTTATTTGAATAAAAACTAAGCATATTCATATATTGTGATTTCAATGTATTTGGTTTTTTCTACCATTTTACTTTATACCAGGATCCCAGTGCACAAAAATTTGTGCACTTGGTGGCAGGGGGGTGTCCCTCAGCCCAGCCTGTGCGCTCTTGCAGTCTGGGACCCCTCAGGGGATGTCCACCTGCTGGCATGCCTGGCCAGCCTGGGTGAGGAGCTGATGGCTGTTTACAGGCTGGCCAAGCCCCTCCAGTAGGAACCCTCACCCCATGGGGGTGTGGCCAGCCTGGGTGAGGGGCTGAGGGCCGTTTTCAGGCTGCCCACAGCTCCCATTGACCCAAGGTCCCAGTGAGGCTTGACAGGTTTCTGGGGTTTATTTATCTTCTATAATTGAAACTTTGTTACCTTGAGCAGAGGCCTAGGCAGTCAACGAAGCCTCCTGTTTGCTTCAGCTTTGTGACTTCTATAATTGAAACATTGTTGCCTTGAGCAGAGGCCCAGCTGGTCTAGGCAGGCAATTGCAATGGAAGCCTCATGTTTGCTCTAGCTCAGTGGCCTCTGGCCTCCATCTTGACTGGGTTAATTTGCATACAGCTGCTCTGATTGGCTGGTGGGCATGGCTTAGGTGTCTTGGGGTGATGGTTAATTTGCATATTGCTCTTTTATTAGATTAGATATTATTGTATTTTTATAGTTTTCCTCATTTCACTTTTGTTATCATTTTGGCTTAATGTTGCATTCCTGTACTTGCATTGCTTTTCTTCCTTAATTAAGAAATTCTATTATACTCTTCATTAAACTTGTGATTACTTTTCTGTCTTTCACCATTACATTGAAATCTGTCTCTTTCTCTCTTACAACTTTTATATACTGTACTACTGAAATTAAATAATACCTATTTCTCTTATCCCAAGAGACATTTTACTTGTTTATATCTCCCAGTCCCAATTTGAGCTCTTAGGAATAATTTATTCCTAAGCTCTCATCATAGCAAATACTTCTGCACCCCCATTCCTGACATTATTTCAAGCTATTATCATATGGCTCTTTTGTTTCCAGAATTCTTTCTCAAAATTATGAATTAACTAGAGGCCCAGTGCATGAAATTCATGCATGGGTAGGGTCTCTAGGCCTGGCAGGTGATCAGGGCCAATTGAGGCCTTCCTTCTCCTAGCTTCGGGCTGCTGGTCGGGGCCTTCCTTTGTTGCGCACTGC
This sequence comes from Murina feae, assembly GCA_004026665.1. Classification (NCBI taxonomy): domain Eukaryota; kingdom Metazoa; phylum Chordata; class Mammalia; order Chiroptera; family Vespertilionidae; genus Murina; species Murina feae. The sequence goes on along the minus strand of PVJC01021077.1, from coordinate 2,317 downwards.
CCCCTGGTGGTCAGCGCACATCATAGTGAGTGGTCGAACTCCAGTGGGTCTAACTCCCAAGGGGACAATTTGCATATTAGACTTTTATTATATAGGATAACCTGACTATCTGACTATCTTATTTAACACTTCATACTATAGGTGAGAAAACTAATGTTATTTAAACTTTTTTTGCAGTGACCCTGTTCTTTCTTTATGGAAATGAAAGTTGTTTTTTGTTGTTGTTTTCCTTTAGTCATAGGGTTCAGAGGTTCGGAGATTTCACAAGGCTGTATTTTGGGGGATATACCTTTTATTCATTATTGTTATCTAAGACACCATGAGCCATTTAACCAGAAGATGTAGGGCTACTTTTTATTTAAGCATAGATAATTTTTTCCTATTATTTCTTTATTCTCTATTTTTTAAATCTTATTTTGAATTTATATTATTTATATTATGGTCTCTAGTCCTTGTCTTCTAAATCTTATCTTATTAATTGCTTAGAAATTTTGCTCTGTGTTATAAGCTGTTTCTTCCATTGATCTTCTAGACAATTAATTTAGCTTGAAGCAGTGGTCATTCATTTTTCTGTTCTGAATATTGAAAGGGTTTACTTTCCTGAACCAAAGAAAGACTTTAGACTTTGCATTTGTATATGCTCATTTGTGATGCAAATTCTCTCAGTACCAATACCAGTCAAGCTCCATGGGTTTCTCCAGCAAGTAGAAGCTTTCTGGCTGTGTAAGATTTGATCATTTTATTTTACTGAGCTGTTGTCATAGTACTTTGACCTTTCTCATGAGGTGTTTCAGGGGGATCTCTTTGTTCTTGAGCCCCTCTTAGGGTTCATGTGTGAGGAACAGGTATAAGGCTCCAACAAGAAGTCCAGGAATGATTCACTTCCCTAGTGTAGACTACCACCCATGCTGGGTCATTTGTGCCAGCAATATCTGTTGACCACACTTCATGCAGCAAGTGACAGATTCAGGGCTCCCCCATTGCAAGTCTGATGGATTCATTGACAGATGCTACTGTGTCCTCTTAGAAGGGCATATGATCTATGTGTGGTCTTCCTTGCCCTTTAGCATTTTCCTAAAACTGCTAAGTAATTAAAACCCCAGTAATGAGTCACATGACGTTTTCTCATTCCTCAGGAAAGCCCCAGCCCCTCTAGTTAGATGTTATACTTGAAGTTGGATGTCAGGACAGAATTACAGAAGAAGAGCTCTTGATTTCCTGGGAAGGGTATGGTTTATTGGTTTCTTCAACTCAATAATATGCATATGGCTGCTTCGGGCTCAGGAGGAGTTGATTTAGGCAGAAGTTTCAATAAGAATGTAGTGTATTGGATCAGCTGTGATCACTCAGTGGTTGAGCATCTATCTATGAACTATGAGGTCATAGTTTGATTTCTGTCAGAGTATATGCCAAAATTGCAGGTTCGATCTTCAATTGTGCAGGAGGCAGGTGATCAATAATTCTCTCTCATCATTGATATTTATAATTCTCCCTCTCCCTTCCTCTCTGAAAGAAATCTAAACTAATAAAAGCGAAATAGTAAAATTAACCGTTTCTCCGAGACAGGGTAAGCCACGCCCACCAGCCAATCAGAGCGGCTGTATGCAAATTAGCCCAGCCAACATGGCGGCCACCACTCACGGACCTGAGTAAACAGCCCTTTCCATTGCGGCAGGAGCGAAAGTGAAGCTGCGCCCTCTCCACTTAAACTGGCTCTAGCGAAACACAGATTTGAAACATTTGAAACAATGTAACAATCATAGAATCCTCGGGAGCTGAAGGAAAGAGCAGCCCGGGCCTAACCAGTAAAAGTAACAATTGTTTCATTATAGACGCTGCGAGGTGAAGCAGAGGAGGCTTCGTTAGTAGTTAGAAGGCCGCCTTAAAGGAACAGTGTATCAATTATAGAAGATAACCTCAGGTCTTAAAGGAACAGCATCAATTATAGGAGATAAATCACAGAACCTGCGTCCAGCCAGCCTGGCTGGGACGTTGGGTCAATGGGAGCTGTGGGCAGCCTTAAAGCCCCTCAACCAGGCTGGTCAGGCACGCCAGCAGGTGGGTATCCCCCGAGGGGTCCCAGACTGCAAGAGGGCACAGGCCGGGCTGAGGGACCTCCCGAGTGCACAGAGCGGCTGCAGGGCGGGACAGCGCAGGACCCAGGACCCGTGAGTGGGAAATAGGCGGCAGGGTTGGAGGGCACCGGGAAGCGGGTAAGAGGTGGCAAGGGTACGGCGGCCTGCTTGGTGGGCTTCCCAGGCCCTTTGCGAGGCATCGGGGAGCGGGAAAGAGGTGGCAGGGGGTCAGCAGCCTGCTT
>PVJC01021076.1:0-28580 GCA_004026665.1 Murina feae | reverse complement strand
AGGCCTGGGGTAATTGATACACTGTTCCTTTAAGGCAGCCTTCTAACTACTAACGAAGCCTCCTCTGCCTCACCTCGCAGCGTCTATAATGAAACAATTGTTACTTTTACTGGTTAGGCCGGAGCTGCTCTTTCCTTCAGCTCCGGAGGATTCTATGATTGTTACAATGTTTCAAAAAGCTGTGTTTCGCTAGAGGCAGGCAGTTTAATCGGAGCTGAGCTGAGGGGCGCAGCTTCACTTTCCCTCCTGCCTCAATGGAAAGGGCTGTTTACTCAGGTCCGTGAGTGGCGGCCGCCATGTTGGCTGGGCTAATTTGCATACAGCCGCTCTGATTGGCTGGTGGGCGTGGCTTGCCCTGTCTCGGAGAAACGGTTAATTTTAATATTTCGCTTTTATTAGTTTAGATGTGCTTACTATGTGTCAGCAATTGCACTGGGTGCTCCAGATGTTTTCTCAAATAATTCTCACCACAACCTTATTAGCAACACATGCTGTTACAACTGAGGAAACTTGCAGAAGTTATTAAGTGGAGGAAACAGAAATCCAACTCTTAACTGTCTGACTCCAAAGCATTAGAGGTAATGGGGTCAGCCAATGTGGAAATCGGGCCAAATCAAATCCACTGCCTATTTTTATAAATAACTAGAGGCCCATTGCAGGAAGATTCCTACAAGAATAGGGCTTCCTGAGCCAGAGCAAAGAGAAGGGAGCGAAGCCTGCAGAGGCTGCTGCCTCGCTTCCTTCCATCTCTGCCGCTTGGCTCCCTTCTGCAGCACTTGGCTTCCTTCTAGGCTGTCTTTAGTCTTCTCTCTGCACCTGTGTATAAATTAACCGCCATCTTGGCTGGGTTAATTTGCATATAGTCGCTCTGATTGGCTGGTGGGCGTGGCTTGGCTGGTGGGTTTGGGTTAGGTGTCTCGGAGTGATGATTAATTTGCATATTACTCTTTTATTAGATTAGATGTTTTACTGGAACACAGCCACGTTCATTCATTTGTAAACTGTCTACGGATGCTTTCTTGCTACAATGACAGAGTTGAACAGTTACAACAGAGATCACAAAGTCCACAAAGTCTGAAATGATTACTACCTGGCTTTTCACAAAAAGTCTGGTGACTCCTGCCTGCTCTTACTCATTAAATACAGTGAAGGTTCTATACTCCTATTTTTTAAAAAAAGTTAATGGGGATCAGTTACCCCTAAGTGTGGTCAGTACACATACACATGGCAAATGTAATATATATACTATGAAAACCAAAAAGCTTTGTCTGGCAAAATTGCTATCATATCAGAACTGTGGGTCACTAAGAAGGTCATCAATAGAATTTTTCTTTGTTCTCACCTTTCATATTCTTCCACAGCACTGGTGACCTGCACGAAGAGTTCATCTAAGCCTGTACCCAGAACAGCAGACACACCTACCACCTGACAAAAGCAACATTAATGCCAGTGAGCAAACAGATGTATATTTTTTAATGGTGTACATAATTTTGTTCAAATTTCATAAAAATATTCACAAAGAAGTTCAGATACTTAAAGAAGTCTCTGGCAAAGAATAAAAGCTAAACCAGAAAGCAGCATGTCTACTAAAAAGTCATGAAAATAAGTCTAAGGAAAATAGAGAATCGAACAAGAAAGATAATTAGGGACAAACAAGTAGCAGGGCTTTTTATTTATTCTCTATCAAATCAAACCACTGTCTGTTCTCTATGAAAATTAGTATCTCAGTGCCTTTACTTGGGCAATTAACATACGCTCTGCCACCTACACCCACTTTTGCTTATGCAAATCTTACCCTCCCTTCAAAGCATTCCTCTAAAGCTATATCCTCCAGCATTTCTCATTGCAAGTGATCTTCCCTCTCACTACCATCAGGGCCAAATTCCAATCTCTCTTAATTCTGTTTTCATTCTGTGTGTAGCCTTCTCTTCTAACTGGACCATAAACTCTCTTTCTCTGAGGGTAGGGTCTCTATCTATTCATCTATAAACCTCTAGTATTTAATAAGTTAATGCTTTAAAATTTAATTTTCAGTAAGTAATGAACTTCCTTCCTAAGATAATTCAAAGCCAGTCCTATTGGGTTACGAGGTTATCTGGGGAGACTGTCAGTATGAGCAGAAGAGAAAGTTTACCCTGAGTGAGCTGTAAAATTCATCTAACACCAAGCTCATTGAACGAGTCAGGTTACTGACATATGTAGTCTCTTGATTCAAGGCATCTTGGAAAGCCTCAAAATCTTGCATCCATTCCACTGCAAAGCTGTGATCAATGATGTCAGTCTGCAACAGAGAGAAGCCAACTGTGAGGAACTAGAGAGGAGTTTAGACAGTGATAATAACAAGCAATTATTTAGGGGCGAGGGGCGGTAGAAGAGGGTATAGGGGGGACAAATAGTGATGGAAGGAGACTTGACTTGGGTGATGAACACACAATAGTGTACAGATGATGTACTAATGAATTGTACATCTGGAACGTATATAGTGTTGTTAACCAATGTCACCTAATAAATTCAATAAAAATAAAGAAAGAAAGCAATCATTCATATATTTTCTTTCTCTGCTTTCCCCAGTTCCCCTTCCACTACAACAAGCCATAAAGAACCAAGACTGCTGTATAGTGTTAATAACGAAATGAAGGTGTATGTTCTCTTCACTATCCACTGCCAAATGACCATGACCACAGTGCATGCCAGCCTATTCCAGGCTCTAAGTCGACTAGTCTGCTGTATCTTAGCTATCAACCAACAGGAAGCTTTGTCTTTTTGTTTCGGTTGCCACTTCCAATAGACTAGCAGTCCCATCTCCACCCACAGTCTCGATTCTGAGGGATAATCCACACCCTACAAGTGAGGGGGTCAATCTAGGCTGAAATAACTTGGGATGTAAGTCAGTGATAAACACTCAACCTGACTGAATCTTCTCCCCTAGAAGCGCCCATGACTATTTCAGTTAAGCTTGAATCTACTCTCCTGCCTCTAAGTAACATTTCCCACCTATTCCAAATCTTCCAATAACACAAAGTTCTGATGGAAAAGAAATACCGTACTGAATCACAACAGAGGGGTCCACTTACTTTATTCATGACCACAATGAAAGGAAGCTTGGTTTTGTACAAGATGCTGAAAAATCAAACATCAAAACATTATTAGTAAAAACACTTCAGCTCTTGTTTACCATGTCAGTCAGTTGGAACTGAGTAAAGGGGAATGAGTTCAGAATCTAAGTATAAAGTACCCATTCTTACAAGGCACATGTCCTCCTCTCCTAAGAGAAAAACCACCCCCACCATCACACAAACAACACACACACACAACACTCTTTCTTTAAGAATGCTTTGCTACTGTTCGTGTGTGTGTTTGTGTGTGTGTGTGTGTGTTTGGTTGCTTGTTTTTACCAAATAATTGTCTTTTAAACCATTAATATAAAAATGAGCAAATGGCCCTAGCTGGTTTGGCTCAGTGGATAGAGCATCAGCCTGTGGACTGAAGGATCCCAGGATCAATTCTGGACAAGGGCATTTGCCTAGGTTGTGGGCTTGATCCCCAGAAGGGGACATGCAGGAGGCAGCCAATCAATGTTTCTCTCTCATCATTGATGTTTCTATCTCTCTTTCCCTCTCCCTTCCTCTCTGAAATCAATAAAGATATTTTCTTTAAAAAAAATGAGCAAATGCTGTCAGTCATCAGATTTCTATTTGGACTAGGATTTCTTGCATCAAATAAGAGACATCCCTAATTATACTGAAGGGGCAAATGTTGGTGATGGCTCTTCTGTACCCCCAAAATCAAATTCTGTTTCAGTATCGGCATGCCTTGCTCCAGGATCTCATGTACTGACATAACCCAGTGAGGCATGTCCTCCTAATCGGACCACAGTTGGGGCAAATCTGTGTAGTTTAGAATTATGGAAAAACCTTTTTACTCAAAATCTCTCATGTTATAATTTCCTATGTTATCATAACACAAAAAAGGAGCTCTGTTTTATTTAGTCTTGGATTTCACTGAACTGGGAGCAACTACCAGAAGATTCATATTCACACACAACCTCTTCCTGTAGCAAGCGAGGAGGAAGATGAAGATAATGACAGAGAATGCCAAGAGCACATGTGCCTCTTTCCTCTTCTGACCCCTCCTCAACTCGTAACCACTAAACTGAGTGGCAAACCTGAAGGAGCACTAATCTAGGGATAAGCACTCAGGACTCAAAGAAGAGGAGGCCTCATACCTTGATGTAATACCATGCCCAGCAATAATCAATTACCTGCAGGCATAGAGCATGTTGGACATGAAGGTCACTGGGTTGGTACTTCTTGATGTGTCCATTACGTAAATGACAATCGTTGGAAATGAGGATGCCTGAAGCCACAAAATAATCAAAGCCTTAGCCAGAGGGCCCATGATCTGTCCCCATGTTTTTCCTACCTTCTTCAGCAAGAGAGAAGCACTTTACAGAGCTTCTATTACTCCCTTCTACATAAGGTCCCAGGCAATGAAAAGAGACTTATCCAGTCTAGCCCTCAGTAACACCTACAACACTCACCAGGGCCTCTGTGATGATTGTCCCAGAAGCTGACCAGGTGAACACTTCAATCTGCCCGGGTGTGTCAATCAAGACATACCTGTGCCAAGAAAGACCATTAAAGAAGTATTACACTTGTACAACGCTGAAAATGTTCCATTACACAAAACACCAAACTACTGGTTATCCAAGATTGGAATACCCTCTTCACAGTGCCAAGTCTACCACCCTCCCGTTGTCTTTGAAATGCATACCACATTCCCCCAGGCTTTGTTCAACGTTCAATATTCATGCTAATGGGTAAGAGCAGCAGTGCATAAATTACTGCAAATGATCACAGGGGACTGTGTGATAGTTATAGATACACATTGCATTAAAAATGAGATAAGAGCCCTAACCTAGCCCTGGCCGGTTTGGCTTAGTGGATAGAGCGTCGGTCTATGGACTGAAAGGTCTCAGATTCGATTCCGGTCAAGGGCATGTACCTTGGTTGTGGGCACGTCCCCAGTGGGGAGTGTGCAGGAGGCAGCTGATCGATGTTTCTCTCTCATCGATGTTTCTAACTCTCTATTCTTCTCCCTTCCTCTCTATAAAAAATCAATAAAATATATTTTTTAAAAAATGAGGTAAGGAAACCCAGAATATAAATCTCTTGAGAAATTATCCAGTTGCTTAGGGGAGGGTGTAGGACAGACGAGTGATAGCTAAAGAATACAGGGTTTCTTGTGGAGGTGATGAAAATGATCTAAAATTGATGATGATTGCACAATTCTGTAACTACACTAAAAGTCAGTGAACTGTACACTTTAAATGGAAGAATTGCATGGAATGTGACTTATATTTCAATAAAGCTGTTTTAAAAATGAGCAAAGAATTTAAATAGAAACTTCTACAAATATATACCAATGACTAATAAATAGATGAAATGATGCTCAATATCATTAATCCTTAAGGGATTACAAATTAAAACAACAATGTGATACCACCTCACACCCACACACCCACTAAGACAGTTATAATAAAAAACAAAGCTATAACAAATATTGACAAGGACGCAGAGAAAGCAGAACCCTCACGCACTGCTGGTGGGAATGTAAAATGGAGCAGCCAACAGGAGCTGGGGAAAGAAAAATTGCTGATGTGTATGACATCTCTTTTGGGATAATAGAAATGTTCTGAAATTAGATAGTAGGAATCAATACACAATTTTACGAGTATACTAAACACCACTAAACTGTATAAATTAAAGGAGTGAACTTTATGGTATGTGAGTTTGTATCTCAATAAAGATTTTTTAAAATATATTTTTATTGATTTCAGAGAGGAAGGGAGAGGGAGAGAGGTAGAAACATCAATGAGAGAGAATCACTGATCAGCTGTCTCCTGCACGCCCCCTTTTGGGGATCGAGCATGCAACCCAGGCATGTGTCCTTGACGGGAATTGAACCCAAGATCCTTCAGTCCACAGGCCCACACTCGATTCACTGAGCCAAACCAGCTAGGCTCAAGAAAAATATTTTTTAAAACTACCTCTTTTATGATCCTATATTTGCAAAACACCTTATGCCTCCATTCTTCTACTTATGTATAAATGCATAGAAACATGAAATGATAGTCACTGACAATAATGACAGTTATTCTAGTGGGTCTAGTGGGTGATGAATGCGCCGTTTAAATTATGTATGGTTTGAATTGTTGTTGTTTTTTAATATATTTTTACTGATTTCAGAGGGAATGGAAGAGGGAAGGAGAGAGAATCATAGATCAGCTGCCTCCTGCATGCTCCCTAGTGGGGATCAAGCCCGTAACTTGGGCATGTGCCCTTATGGGGAATCTAACCATGACCTCTTGGTGCATGACCTCTGAACCATACCAACCAGGTTGAATTCTTTGTAAGGGTCATATATGCTTTTTTATAATAATAACTAGGGGCCTGGTACACAAAAATTTGTGCACTGGGGGGGGGGGGGGTCCCTCAGCCCGGCCTGTGCCCTCTCGCAGTCTGGGACCCCTCTGGGGATGTCCACCTGCTGGTGTACCTGGCCAGCCTGGGTGAGGGGCCAATGTCTGTTTGCAGGCTGGCCAAGCTCCCCAGTGGAGATCCTCACCCCAGGGGGTGTGGCAAGCCTGGGTGAGGGGCTGAGGGCAGTTTTCAGGCCGGCCACAACTCCCACTGACCCTCCAGGCCACCCGCCTGGGAAGCCGATGGTGGGGTGGCGCTGGCCACCCCATGGCCTCCCAGGAGGGGGCCTCGGGGACGGCCGCCTGGTCCCCGCCCCCCAGAGGCTCCCGCCCGGGAAGGCATCCACGGGCCCAAGGCACAGGATGCCTTCCCAGGATGGAGGCTCCCAAGATGATGGAGGCTGCAGCCCCAGAGAAGCCGCACACCGGGGCTGCGGCCTCCACCATCTTGGCTGGGCTAATTTGCATACAGCCGCTCTGATTGGCTGGTAGGCATGGCTTACCCCATCCCGGAGAAACGGTTAATTTCAATATTACGCTTTTATTAGTTAAGATGAATTATCTTTCTTTTTTTAAAAAGCAAACCTATTAAAAACCTATTAACAGTGTGTAATAATATGAACAAATATTTTATTTTATATTTTGATACTTTTAAAATTAAAAAACAATTATTCTCTCTGACTTAAGTAAATTATATGCGTTTAAATGAGTTAGAAAGATGTTTCAGAGATTTTAATGCCAACAAATATGTTTTCCCAAGAGAAAACAGAGACAAAGTTTCAAAACATCTCCTAAGAAGCCATGGCATATACTAAAGAGGCTGGGGATAGAATACTATTACATTTAACTCGACACTATATAGCATCTTAATGATTTTCTTGACTATTTTTTTCTCACTTCTACTAGTTTCATCTTAATCTAAACTCTTTAAAACTTAATGCTAACCCAAAATCTTTCAAAAAAGCCTAGAAATGTGTAACTACAGAGTAATAAACAGGCGCTAAACTGAAATCACTTACTTAGACATGTTCTGGGCCTTCTCAATAAATTTCATCACCTAAAAGAAAAAGATGCCAATTACAACAGGAGCCAATCAGCATAAAATCACAGGGCCCTCTCCAAGTGGCCTGCTTTATAGTACCATCAACTATTGAATCTGTGTTCTCAATCTTAAGACACCAACTAAGAAACTCACTGAACCACAGAAACACAGCCAAATCAGCAGCACTGCAGCACCCTGGAGCACAGAGCAAGGGTCTGAGAAGCTCATAACTATTTGTCACAAGTTATTTTCCTGCTCCATGCCTGCTAGCCCATCTCTCCCCACCCCTTTACTCCATCCTCAGGGTAACACTATAAGCCAATAACAGATCAAGAAACAAACAGTCTCCTGTATTTCTGTTTTACTGGCTGTCCCAAATATTAAATATGAAGTGTTCATAAAACTGATCATCCTCTCATACTAGTAGCCTACTTCTATCTACCAAAATGCCTATTTATTTTCTACTAGAGACCTGGTGCATGAATTCATGCACGATTGGGGTCCAGCCAGCCTGCCCCAGTTGGAGTGATCAGGCTGGGCAGGCCAGGGGAAGGAGATGCAGGAGGTTGAGGTTGGCTGGCCAGCCCTGCCCCTGATACAGGGGTGGCGGGGGGGGGGGGGGGGGGGGGGGGGGGGGGGGGGGGGGGGGGGGGGGGGGGGGGGGGGGGGGGGGGGGGGGGGGGGGGGGGGGGGGGGGGGGGGGGGGGGGGGGGGGGGGGGGGGGGGGGGGGGGGGGGGGGGGGGGGGGGGGGGGGGGGGGGGGGGGGGGGGGGGCCTGGCCAGGGGGAGAGGCTAAGGGCGGTTGGCAGGCCAGCCCCACCCCTTGTCAAACTCCCAAACTCCCAGTTGAGGGGACAATTTGCATATTAGCCTTTTATTACACAGGAGGATATTTGTATCCCAGGTTAATTGCTCTCCTTTCCCAACATTATCAAACTAAGGTATTTAAGAGCCACAGGTTCTTATACAGTCATGCCTATGAATGAAAACAGACAGACATACCTGATCAAATCTAGTAGCAAAGAGATTGAGTGAGGTCACTATGCCACCGTTGGGTCCAAGTCCATATCTAGACACTAAGTTGAGGATCTAAATTGTTTACAGATGAATTTAGATGATAAAGTTCATACTCAGGACATCATTCACATAAACATTATAATATTAGTGGTCCATTAGTGAATACTGGCAAGCTAATCCTTGACTTAGTATGTACCACACAGCTATAACTTCATAGAAAATATTCATCATTAGAGCCTTCATTTATTTGTTGTTTTAAGGATGGCCAGGCAAAATGAACAAACTAAAGGGACCAAAACATAATAAACAGATGCTTCAGGCAGTGACAGCCTGCTAGCATTAGCTATTAGGATCATCTATATAACACTCCTTGCTCTGATCCTCACTCATCAAGCAATCTGCTGATTACAATTAGTTTTCCTACCTAGACTTACCTAGAAGGAGAGTACACATTTCTCACAGGAATGTACCAAGAGGTGATCCTACTCATTTCTGGGTTTCCCAGCTTGAAGAGGTGATGACCAATGGATGTAGCTTCCCAGGCAATGCTACTTTCTGAGTCCTAGGCACACTACCAGCTAGCCTCTCATTATCTAGGCCCTCCAATTACAGCAGCCTGCAGTCTGGGAATTTGGTAAAAAAAAAAACAAAAAAAAAAACTAAAATCGCAGGTTCAAAGAATATTTCTAATCACCTACAATACTTTTTCCCAGCTTCATCTTTCATTTTCCTAATAAAATGACTTTAAAGTAATCAAAATGACTTTGCTAGTATATGTCACAAAGAAACCCAAAAACATTCCTTCAAAATTGCAAAATACACAGTCAACACCAAAGAAGACATAAAAAAAGGATACTGTTTCATGACTTCTTTATACTTCACAGTGTCACGAATATCTAGTGAAAGAGGGTGAAGAATTAATTAGCATTTAACACATAAGAAACAATATACCTTGAGGCTCTCTACCAATAATATCCTAAGCCAAGAGATCTCTCAAGTCATCTCTGCTTCCTCTGATGAAAAAAAATAAGTTTCCCTCTAAGCATGTTACTTTTCAAATTTGTTTTGTAATTTTTAAGCCAAGATCATTGAACTGTGATGAAAAAGATGCAAAATTGTAAGGAAAAGAATAGGACAGAAGGTCCTGTACTTTCTCTAACAGCAAGAAATAAAAACTAGCCTTTTAGTCTTCTCTTGTCATCATTCTCTCACTCTCTTCTACCAGCTTCACAATGGTTCCTGTCCTTACACAGGATAACTGTCAAGTCACCCATGAAAAATGCTAGGTTATAAGTTCTCAAGCTACAGTTGAGATGTTCTGAGATAGGGAGAAAAGTTTATGCACTTAAACACCTTGTCAGTAACCATATGCATAGAAAAAGGGAGGTAAATCAATAAAAAAATGTGTTCTTATTAACGCTACTGATAACAAAGGTAATGCAGACATGATTTTTAAAAAGGAATTAATTTATCCAGTAATATCTAACTAAACCTATCTACCAGCTTATAAACTTACCCCATCAACTATTAGAACTCCATCCTTTAAGTGAGATGATGCGAGTTTTCTCCCCCAAATTCTTTGCTCTCTCTCTCTATATACACACACACACACACACACATATATATACATATATACACACACATACATATATACATACATATATATGCACACATACATACATATACATACACATACACATATGTGCGCACACACATATACACACACATCTCCAGCAAACCTTCGGTGCAGAGGACGATGCTCAGCTAACTGAGCCACACTGACCAGAGCACAATCTCTGCTTCTTAATATAAGGCCTTCCTTTGTCTGGGTTAAAAGCATCTTAACAGGATTAAGAAGAGATAAGATTACCACAGTGACATCCTAGATCAGGAAGCCTAGATCCTATCAAGAATAAAGACACTGGATCACATCCATTCTCATCTTTTTATAGTTACAGATTCCTATTAGGATAACTGGGAACCTCTCCCCAAAACAATGCACATATGCATACCTATGCACATTTTTCCATGTAACTTTGGGAGTGGAAGCAAGGTTCCTACAAATCATTAAGTGAACTACCACACAGGAAGCATTATACTCTAACTAAACTTTGAGAAAATCTATATATAAAACCCTAATATGCATATAGACTGAACAGCGGGACAACCAAACAACCGGTCACTGTGATGTGCGCTGACCACCAGGGCACGCACGTGGAACATGATGGGCCACGGCGCAATGGTGCAGCAGGTGAGCAGGGGCGCCAGACCAAGGCAGGGTGCCGGTCACTGTCATCCAGTGAGCCTCCGGTAGTTACTGAAAATTCTTTGCTCCTATGCACTGCGGTCCCATGACGCTTGCACCTGCTGCTGGTGCTGGCCCTGCTCACACCTGCTCCACTGTCAGCAGGTATAAGTGGGCCCAGCACTGTCAGCACATGGGAGCAGGGCTGCCGGCAGACAGGGGACCAGGGTCCAAGGCAGGAGGGGCTGGGTGGGGGCGTGGAGGATGGGCCGAGACCCACCCCTGTGCCCACCACAGCCTCAAGGCCCACAGTTCAAGGTGCACGAATTTGTGCACTGGGCCCCTAGTAAACTAAATAAAGAGGTGTATGTATCAGAGCCTGCTGAAGGGTTTAGGGCCTAGAAGTGAGAAGCCACTTCATTTTCCCAAACAACAATAGCCTGATACCTCGGGGTCAGAAAGGAGAAATAACACCGAGTAGAAAGGAAACAAAGGGAAAGGAGTGAACAAAGAGAAAATGTGAATAAGGCAGAAGCCTGTTCAGGAATTCTAGCAAATCCATGGGAAATGAAAGTAGGTAGTTTAGAAAAAAATGAAAGCATTGCAAACTGGCAGGCTGGAGGGATTCCATTCCAAGAAACTTTATGCAAAATGGTAGTTTACTCACCAATATTGGCAGGAAAGGGAACTTCATGCACAGCTGGGTCGAGATTGATCACATAAGGTGGAGAACCTTGGCTATGCAGATGTCCTGTGAGCCTCTGCAGAGAGGTGAGGTCCGGGATGGAGACAGACAAGAGGCCACGATAAGAGGACAAAGGACATTTCCCTCTGTCTGAAATACCTCCAACATTCAACTCTCAGCTGAAATGCAACCTTCCTTTATTACCCATTTAACAGAGCCTCCTCCTCCCTCTATCACTTATTTACTTGCTTTGCGTGGAGGTTTTATCCTATCGCCTCCAATAAACCAGTACTTCCAATAAACGCAGAACCCTGTCAACCTCATTTTCACTGTATCCCCACTGCCTGTGTTTGACTCAAAATGATGACAATAACCAGGCAGCAGCAAGATCTCAAACGCTCCTAAGAATGAAAGTTTTGCAGTTTCTTTTATGCATTTGGAATTAAGGAGAAAGATTACATAAAGTGGGAGAAAGAAAGGCAGAAAGTGGATAGTTAATAAGATTACATGCTCTCTCTCTTGCCCTAACTGGTTTGGCTCAGTGGATAGAGCGTTGGCCTGGGGACTGAAAGGTTCCAGGATCGATCGATTCCAGTCAAGGGCATGTACCTTGGTTGCAGGCACATCCCCAGTTAGGGGGTGTGCAGGAGGCAGCTGATTGATGTTTCTCTCATCGATGTTTCTAACTCTCTATCCCTCTCCCTTCCTCTCTGTAAAAAATCAATACATATATTTTTTTTAAAGGTGAGTTAACCTAGATGCACACACACACACACAAATGAACAGGACTTGCTTAAAGCAAATGTAAACCTTTTACCAAAGAAGTTACATGCTGGAGTGTGACTACCCACCAAGACCTGCCCAGTTAAGAATTTATGGTCCATATTATCTCACTTACATGTGAAACCTAATAAACAAAACAGAAACAGGCTCATAGATAGAGAACAGACTGACAGCTGTCAGAGAGATGGGGCTGCAGTGCTGGGTGAAAAAGGTGAAGAGGTTAAAGAACAAAACTCACAGACACAGACAACAGAATGGTGATTGCCAGAAGGAAAGAAGGGTACGGGCTGGTAGAAGAGGGTAAAGGGGTATAAATGGTGAAGGAAGGAGACCTGACGGGGTGGAGAACTCATACAATATACAGATGATGTACTACAGATGTACACCTGAAACCTATGTAATTTTTTAAAATATATTTTGATTTTTTACAAAGAGGAAGGGAGAGGAATAGAGAGTTAGAAACATTGATGAGAGAGAAACATCGATCAGCTGCCTCCTGCACACTCCCCACTGGGGATGTGCCCGCAACCAAGCACATGCCCTTGACGGGAATCGAACCCGGGATCCTTCAGTCCGCAGGCCGACGATCCATCCACTGAGCCAAACGAGTCAGGGTGAAACCTATGTAATTTTATTAAACAATTGCACCCCAACAAATTCAATTGAAAACTAGTTCATGATCCAATCATTCTGTCCGGTTACTGTCGGTTACAGCTATCACAGCACCCTTTTCTGCTCACGCATGAAATACGAGAGGCGCACAAGAAAACACCTAATTCTGTCGCCATCTACACCCCAAGCCTGTGGGATAGCGCGCCACACTGTGAATCGCCAGGTACTTGTAAGCCTCTGCCCGCAAGTCACAATTTCGTTGGAGCGCCACGTGGCAAGCGGGACCAGGGACGCACTCCGGAGCCTTACCGAGCCAGGCTCCGGGGCAAGGTCTCGCCCAGGACCCCCGGAAGCACGCGCCGGTCCCCTCCCCGCCTCAGGAAGCCCTCCCTCCCTTTTCCTGGCCTCCCGCCGCCTCTCGCGCACCCCGACCACGCCCGCGCCATGCACCTCACCTGTACGAAGGTGGTTTTCCCAGACCCCGCCATCCCCAACACCAACAGACACACTGGGGGCCGAGGACCCCCGGGAGCCTGAGGCTCAGCTACAGCCGCGGGCGCCGCCATCTTCCTCCTGGCTCCGCCCACTCGACCATGGAGACGTCACGTGGCTAGAGGGACTTCCGCCGCAGCGGCTGCGGAGGAGCATCTGGCGTGGGGGCGCCGGGGGGACTATAGCGAGCGAACCGGAAGAAGAGCTCCCTGTCACGGGGCCTGGGTCTGGTTCGCGGAAGAAGCGGACGGGATGGGATCCCGAGAGCAGAGCTCTCGGGATCCATGAGAGTGCGTTTCACTTTCGGCCCCCAAAGGAGCCGGGGCTGGAGCCTCCGGAGAACCGACTGCGAGGGCGGAACCGGGCGAGGGGGTTAAGCCGCTCGGGGAGGCCTGAACTGGAGCGGGATGCGAACCTAGGGCTTCCGGGCGGTGCAGAGACCCGTGGAACCGAGACACTTGGCTCACGGGGACGTCGTGCCCGCATGTCGACGCCGCTGACACTAGTCCTAGTCGCGCTCAGGGCACTTACAGCCACACCTGGTGGGGGAACGCTAGGATTCCTGGGGCAAGCCGGTCCTGAGGGGCGTTTCCCTGCACGGAAGCGTCCGCGGAGACGGAAAAGGTGGTGCGAGAGCTGAGAAACGTATTCCTGCTCCTGACCGCCGAGCTGGTCTTGTGGCCCTTTCACCAAGACATAGATAAGTCGGTTTCGCACCGACCCGGCTCTGCCACTTGCTAACAGTGTAAACCGTGGCTCAGTTACCTAGATGCTCCCAACTTTTCTTCTCTCTAAAATTGAGTTAGCTCCTGGGGGGGTGATAGCGAATGCATATTGCACATTGTAAACTAGTCCTTCACCTTTACCCCTACCTGTATGCCCGGTGCCTCGCCATAAGTGCTCAAAAATATTTTCTAGTGTGAATTAAAGTTACATGTGTGCGTTATTTCCTACATTTTCATTAAGAATTGATGGGGGAGCCCTAGCCGGTTTGGTTCAGTGGGTTGAGCGTCCGCTTGCGAACTGAAAGGTCCCAGGTTCGATTCTGGTCAAGGGCACATGCCCAGGTTGTGGGCTCCATCCCTAGGGGGGAACTTGCGGGAGGCAGCCAATCCATAATTCTCATCATGGATGTTACTCTCTCCCTCTTCCTCTCTGAAATCAATAAAAATATTTTTTAATTAAAAAAGACGATGGGGGAATGTTTCACTTGTTCTTCCTTCATGTTTACTTAATTTTTTGAAGCCAGGGAAGCCAAAAAAGAAAAAAGGCAGCGATGGGGCTTTTAAAAAGGGCAATGGTTAGCAAGTTTGGCCCAGTGGATAGAGCATGGGCCTGCGGACTGAAGAGTCCCGGGTTTAATTCCGGTCATGGGCACATGCCCAGGTTGCCCACTGGATCCCCAGCTGGGAGCATGCGAGGCAGCCGATTAATGTTTCTCATTGTTAATGTTTCTATCTCCCTCTCCCTTCCTCTCTGAAATCAATTTTTTTAAGTGGACAATGGAAATGATGAAGCCGAACAAGCAAATAAAAGGTCAAATCCAGGGAAACTGATAATGCAGGAAACCAGGCAGCTAATCGATGAAAAATCACACATCCAGGCTGAAAAATTCTTGCTGGAATAACTGACCAACAAAACAGAGTACAGAAGGCAACTTCAGAAGCTGCGAAACACCTATGCAAAAAAGTGGGGAGACCGAACGAAAGAGACAAGAGTTAGCCTGCAAATATGCAAAGCAAACTTAGCTTAAAACAGCTCTTGGAGAAGGAGAAGATCCAATCCAATGTGAAGCAGCAGTTGCAATGAGGGATATCACGATTAAAGGAGAAAAAAGAAGAGGAATTCAGACATTACAGGAGGAGAAAAAGCCCACGATGAGACAGGTGTAAAGGCACAGGAAATCCAGGCCCAGTTCCTTTAGGAAAAAAAGCATTACTAGATAAACAACTGAGTGAACCAGGCAGAAGGCTATAAGGAACGAGAAAAACAGTTTAAAAGGAAGGCTCAGGCCTTAGAGGTGGTAGCAGAGAGGCACACTTCTGAGTTCTGCTGTGGCACCCGCAGAGAACCAGCGGTCACGGTCACAGAAGGAATAACGGCAGCAATCAGCAATGCCAGGAGCTGCAGGTGCTCAAAGCCTGCTAAAAAGTCAGAAGCAACAGCTGCAGCAGGTACAGTGGTGTATGGAGAGCTTTATTTAAGGGAGGCAAATACTGCAACAGGGTGCTCAAAAAATCACAAGAACCCTTTCCCTGGGACCCCAAATCAAGGTTAATCCACAGTAATTCCTAAATATCACCGATTAAGGACTAGAGAAGTATTCCTTAGGTGCTGCATAGACCTGGTTAGGAAGGCTTTTGGGTCTCACTGCTATGGTAGACTATCCATCGGGATGTTAGTGTGGGGGTTAGTATGGCTCTTTTCCAGCCAGACTACTAGATACTTGTGTGAACCAGCTGTCCTTAGATTTTTAATTAGCTCTTGTTAATAAGGATGTTCCTCAAACCTCCAGGTAACCTAACGTCATTTGCCAAGCTTTCATACTGGTACCTAAAACCAGGTTGAGAAAACCAGGTTGAGGAAGTGAAAGGAAATAGTTGCGTGATTTATTTCATCTAGCTGAGTCAGATTTCTTTATAGAAAAATCACCTTTCAGGGTAGCATCTCAGATGTACTTTTAAGAGCTTTCTCCTCTGTAAACAACCAATCTAAGTTTAACCTCATTCCTTCTGGCCAACTCAAAACATAAAAGCAAAATGTTTTTTAAACTTTTTTTTTTAAGTTTGTGCCAATGACCAGGTAGCTCCTATAGTTTTCATGAGTGAAAAAGTACTCATAGCAAGATCAACACTGCAGAGTGACCTACTGTCTGATGTAGGCCTTAACTATTTTGAGTAACGTGAGAAGGGAACATATATCAACTTTTACTTTTGAAAATGTTTACTGTGAAGAAATACCTCAAGAATTAACAAGGTGGCAGAATCCCTCTGCTTGTTTTAGGAAAATGTTACCAAAACAAAGTTTTTAAATATTTAGATAACTTTTAAAGTCTAATGCCATCTATTTCCCTAGCAACATCCTAAATTCTAAGAGATAAGTAAAATTACTTAGTGTTAAATATAGCAAGTACTTTAGGTCACCGATATAACTTCTTACTATATATGCACTTAATACATTAAATGCTGTGCCATATATTATGTGCCATATATTTAGGCCTATTTAATAGAACTGGGAATAGTATTTTAAATTATAGACATTTAGGGTAGGTGTTTTTTTGTGTGTGTGGTTTTTTTGCACTTACGATGCTTAGATCAGTATTTCTTTGAATGCTGAATCCTAATAAAACCTCAAATTTTAACATTGCTCCTCTATGAAAAAAATACCAACTTTGTTCTCCAGAAATTATCAGTAATAAAAGAATTTAAAAATAATATTCTTGAATTAGTCTTTATATATAAAATGGATTCCTTTAAATTGGTTAAACAAAGGACTCTCCCTCAATGTACCTTTAAGTTCTAGCTTTTATAATGTTTCTGTAAATATGTAGTGTCTTTATTAAACAAGTTTTTGTTAAAAAATAAAAGCCTACTTGGATTCTAATTTATCCGTTTTTATTATTTTCAATATATTTTCTACTTCTTCACTTTTCTCATTACTTTTCCTGTCTTACACTTACTAGTATGTATGCAAATAAAATTGCAATTTTATTTCAGAAAATAAGACTTTAGATAACATGCAGGTACCTTACACTGAATACTTCAATCCGTGAGCTGAAAATACAGAAAGATGGCACTTGAAAAGCATGGTGTCCAAGATAAATTTGAAACCTTAGTCTCTCTGGATGCAAACCCCTAGGAAATATATTCCCAGGCTGATGAGACATTAGGCTCTTTACTCTTCTGCTCTTAATTCCCCTCCTGCCCTCACTGGCCCAATTATCTAACTCAGGAGCGGAGAACTTCTATCTCCGTTCAGTTTTAATGCCTATCGTCCCAGGTAGTAAGTCTGGTGTACTGCTCTCACATCAATCTCTCCCCACCTTTCTCTAAAATCAACGGAGAAGAACAAAGTGCCTGTAAGAGCCTGGCATGAGATTGGGCAAGTTTCCTATACTTAATTCACTTTAATCTCAAATTACTCATTTTAGCCAGCAGATATTTGGGGCTAAAGAACTGAGACAACTGCATTTGGTACTTATTTCAAACTCATTCCCCTCTCTAGCCACCTTCTTATCCCATATACTGTATCAGCAAGGATTCAAATACACAGTTCTCAGGTTACGTCGGACTCAACGTACGTCGTCGCCATCTCCCATTAATTAAAAAAAAAAAAAAGTTCCGTCATTTGAACATACGTGCTTTGTTTTTTGTTATTTACCACAAGGTCAGGAATTGTTATCCTTTTAAATTTTTTTACTGTTTCATTTCATTACTGCTGTTATGTACTCCATGTGAGTGACATATTTATGTAGGTGGGTTCCCACTTAATGGCAAAAATCGCATTATGTCGCGCCACAGGAAGGGACTGTCCATGGAACCCGAGGACCTATGTAGCAGGTCGGAGTCAATGAACTGGAAACATCAATCTAACAGAGTCATTTATTTCTTTTGTCATTGCCAAACATTTCCCAAGTCTTAACAGAAATTAATATAGCTTCTTCATTTCTTCTCCCTGACAATCCTCAGCTACTGAAAGGGCTCTAAGAGTACAACTGCAAATGACAATGTACAGTGGATATACCATGTCCTTCACTTATTTCAAAACAGCTAATAGCCCATTAGACATCAGGTAGGCATGAGGTACAGAAAAAGAATTTTTCTTTCCAACTCCAGATAAATATTGATATCTGGTGTCAAAATCTCAGGATTAAAGACGATAGAACACACATGAAAGAGGAGAGACAGCAATATTCTCAGGAAATTCAGACAGAGGTTGACTAAAGGGAGGGATGAGGACTTAGTGGGGTATAGACTAACAAGTGAGGTCAAGTCCCGGAGAGAAGGAATGAGTGTCAGCTACCAATCTTAGTAACATTACCAAGAACACTAGGATTCTGTATCAAAAAATCAGGGGCAATCAACCTGGTTATTTCTCAATTCTTAGAACCGAGGTGGCAAAACAAACTTCAGGAGGGCACCGATTTTAACGACAGATGAGGCGGCCTCAAGCCCCAGGAAAGTTGAGGCAGTATTTATTGCTTCTTCTAGTTTCTCCTTTCCAGCCACTTTAATGTTTGGGACATACTACTCCTAAGGCTGCTTTTTTATGCCTGTAGGTCTAGTCAGTCACTGCTAGTTGGGGCAGACAAAACACTTCCCAGTAGAATTAGTGTAGGGAAGTTCTAGCTTTTTCATCCTAAACCCAGTTCTTTCTTTCAATCCTAAAACCATATTGAGAGAACCACCTCCATAAAGTTTGTTTCCTCAAGAGGGTGACCTTATTACACGAATGACATTTCTAGCTTCTAGGCTTGTTATAGCACAAATACAAAATGATTCATCAGTATGGTTTTAAAAAATTAATGTGGAATTGTTTTATAAACTTGATGATGGAGTCTACTAAATCAATAGAACTTCCAAGAACATTCTACACCCCAGGAAGAAAAGAACCACCAGTTTTCTTAGTCTTGTACAGGGCAAGAGGGGCCTATGGTTGGCCTTAAGAGGGAGCTCTTTGGGCAAAATGAGAGAAAAATAATAGACTCCAATGAGGAATAGCAGGAAAACCTACCAAAAAGGATTGGGGGAGGGAGGTTGTCAAAGTGAGTAAGTAGGGAAAACAGTGAAATTTATACAGGAGGAAAGAGTTGAGAAAGTTGTAGCTTTTCACAAACAACTGAAAGAGGACATTTCTCTTCACTCAGCCCCATAACTCAGTCCTCCCAGCACAGGTCCCCGTGACAAGAGCATCCATCCACTCTCCTAGGACTGCTCTCACACTGACTGCCTATTTCCTTCCTCGTTTATGATTAGCCTTTGGGGGCTTTACTTTCTGGAACTGTGCTGGCACTGGTTCCTGCTCTGGTTCTTTACAGGAGGTTGACACTAGCAGTTCCTCATTATTCCTCCTCTGATCTTTCCCTACTCTAAGACTCAGCTCTGCTGGCTCAGGAAGCTCCATGCCAGCCTGCTGCCGCCTTCTCAGAGACCTCCTGCTCCTGTGCTGCTGCCTCCGCTTTTCTTCTTCTTGCTGCCGCTGCTTTATCTTCATCAGCTTTTCAAAGCTTTTGGTTGTTGCTGGGTTTACAACAAACCAATCCTACAAGGCAAAATAGAAACATTCTCCAGTCAAAACATAGTGGAAAGCATAAAGAGGTGTGGGAAGAATTTTAAAAGACATGGTTAGGGCAGAACACAGATTTGAAAATCTACAAATCTTCAGAAAAGTTATTAATTTAATGGACACCTAGATTTATCATTGTTCACCTCTCTCTTTTCCTTCCTTCCTTCTTTTTGCTGAACCATTTGCAAGTTAGTTGCAGACAACATGTTACTTCATCCTTAAATACTTCAGCATGTATCTGCCTAAGAATAAGGGTGTTCTTCTGCATAACTACAATGATCACATTTTGAAATATTAACATGGACACATTGCTATTATTTATATAGTTAATATTCAAAATTCTTCAATTGTCTCAATGTCCTTTATATTTGTTTCTTATAGTATTTATTTTATTATTTTCTCTTAATATGTTTTTATTAATTTCAGAGAGGAAGGAAGAAAGAGACAGCAATATCATCTATGAGAGAGAATCATCAATCAGCCAGCTGGGCTCTATGAGGTATTTTAAGTAGCCTTAAAAACAGGTCGCGCCCTGGCCGGTTTGGCTCAGTGGATAAAGCGTCAGCCTGCAGACTCAAGGGTCCCAGGTTCAATTCCAGTCAGGGGCATGTGCCTTGGTTTCAGGCACATCCCCAGCGGGGAGTGTGCAGGAGGCAGCTGGTCGATGTTTCTCTCTCATCGATGTTTCTAACTCTCTTTCCCTCTCCCCTCCTCTCTGAAAAAATCAATAAAATATATTTTTTTTAAAAAAGAATATTAGGAAATGGAAGTAGAGAGACTGCTGTTAAATAAGAAGGTGTAAATTCAGCCTGATTCCCAAATGCCCGATTTAGCTGGATTTAATTCCAATGTCTCTGGTAACCACTTTACTTTCCTTAACTGTCCTAGCTCACAAAAACAGACACAAAATCCATCTCTGCTATGGTGCATTGTATAGGAAAAGGAAATATGATTAGAAGAGAAAACCAGTGAGAAAGCAGGACCCTCACCTCAGCATGGACAGAGTTGATGTGATACTTGACACCACTCTCTGACACAAATTCTTTCTGACATAGAAGACACTTATATTTTCCAGCCACAAAGTTTCCCTGTTTTAAAGAAAAGAGTTTTATTGGCAAACTCAGGAACACATACCTGGGCCAAATGTAGGGACTGTTATTGATGAAATGAAGGGATTCTACTTCAGCAAAGGTAAGAAGGAAGGAAATCCAAAACAGCAATATATTTAGGAAAAACAGCTCAGGCAGACTATCACTACTATGTATCTATCCTAATGCAATTTTCTGCCAAAACCTCCCACCCCCTTAACACAACCCAAAATCCTCCTTTTATTATGTAACATTCACATTCTTTCTATCTTCTCTTGTTTGTTACTTCACTTCCAAGGTTCTCTTGGTTCCTCTCTCAAAATTATCAAACTTCTGAACTTCATTATAGGCACCAAAGTATAATTCTCCTCAACATAATCCATTGCTGCAAAGAGTGCCTTAGAAATCCAGGATTAGGAGAGAATCATCCATAACACAGAGTTGAAGGACTCAGAAGCTAAGATCAAGATGACCAGCTCTTAAGCATTCCTGGACAGATCTGGTTTGGATGCCTACAACCCTACTGCCTTGAACTGAGACTTCTCTCCTCCCCTGAAGCTTTGTGTTTCCATGTTTATTTTGTGTGAAGAGATACTTCTAAAAAGGACTGGAAAGTGGCACCAACGCTGGTGGGTTGTAGGGCACCTGGGTCAATCTGGAAAAGACTCAGTGAGGTGAATGGCTCTTAGCCCGACACCTAGGGATCCCACCTCCTACCTCCAGAGGCTAGTATAGTTCAGATGCATTTAGAGGATCTTCACTAGTCCAGGTAAGGGCATTCAAACTGACTCTAAAAAGTTTAAGGCCCAATAAGACAGGTCCAGTGTGGTAGGAATTCAGAACTAATATATTTTTCTCCAAATTCTTCAATTGATATAACTTATGGCTATGTTGGCCTTTTCTTCACTTTGAACATAACCTGGCATCCCACCCAATATTAGACCAAGATTCTTTGGGACATAAAAAACTAAATCAGCCTCTGAAGACAACAGAAAACAGGACAATTAGCTGTTCACCTAAACTGAAATCTCTTCTAGTTCAGAAGTCATGTTAAGATAAATAGTTCAGAAAGTTACAAACCAAAGTACAAGAGCCCAGGTGAGCTTTAAGGCCAGATACACTACTGTAGACAGCCTCACAACCCTGAAAAAAAGAAGAAAAAAACCAACGTGAGGACTATACAAAAGAGCATCCCTCTCTCAGCAATCTGGTTGTTGACTATGACCAACCTTACATTTGTACCACAACCAAACAGGAAAAGAATTCACATGCAAGCCACAAAAGCAAGAAGAAAAACCAACAAAAGGTATAAATAAATAAAAAGATAAAGAGGTAAATAAGTTGTTTACAAAAGCTTAACATATTCCCGTCCCTGGTAGTTTTTCTGATACTTAAACAAAAAAATTACACAGATTTCGTAAAAAATCTGCTTTCTTTAGTAAACTATGTCTTCTATTTCTTATATATCTACTCCTCTGCAAAGTACTGTATAGATAGGTAGGTTAGATTAAAGATGGCTTGAAATTCTCTGCCACTCTTCCCATCAAAAAGTGGAGTCTGTGTATCCTCTCTTTGAGTTAGTACTGTGATTCCCTTGACCAACAGAGTGCCATGGAGAGATGCCGAACAAATTCTGCAACTACGTCTTAAGAGATCCTCAGCTTCCCCTTTCATTTTCTTAAAATATGTACTTTGCTGGTCACCTAACTCCCTGCTAGAGAGGGGCCATGTGGGAAGCCAAGCTCCAGCTCCATTAGCTACATAGAAGCCATCTTGGACATTCAGGTCCCATCTGAGTTTCCAGCCGAATGCAACCTATGAGTGAGCTTAGCTGAAGCTGAAAAATTACCCTGGGCCCCAACAAAATTATTAGAGAATTGTGAACAAATAAAATAATTGATGTTAAGACTCTCAGGTTCAGGGGCTTTGTCACAAAAGCAGAAATAACTGAAACAACAACAGATACCTGATAAACATTTACTGAATAAATGAATGAGAAAGAACCACCTGGTTAGGACACTCAATACGATGGTACTTCTTGATATCTGACTTCCATTTATGTAGTACTTCCTGGCTGAAGGTAGGTAGCCCAGGGCGAGTGTATTTTAACTACAAGATAAGAAAGATTTTATTGGAAGAATCCAACTTCCAAAACACCCCAAAAGTTTCAACCCAACTCTTCAGGTTATGTAATTCTGCAGTTACACAAGTATATCTTCATATAAAAAAAGGTCCTGAAACTACCCTATCCAGTTTGGCTGAGGGTATAGAATATCAGCTCGCAAACCAAAGGGTCTCAGGCTCAATTCCGGTCAAGGGTACATATCTCAGTTGCAGGCTCGATCCCCAGTGGGCAGGTGTGCAGAAGGCAGCCAATCAATGATTCTTTCTCATCATTGATGTTTCTATCTCTCTTTCCCTCTCCCTTCTTCTCTAAAATCAATAAAAATATATTTTTTTAAATGATAGGGAAATGTTAAAAAGAGCTTTTGATGGCCAAATCTGGGACAATTTGAGCAGCAAAATAAATAATAGCATTGAATCATAGGCCATTGAATAAAATAGATACGCATGAGTCTATACTCATATAAAACAAATTAGAACAAAAGGACAGAGCTGTCTCTTAATAACTGTAGAAGGAATGATGGAAACAAAAAAAAAATCATTAAGCAAACACCACAGTAATAATTGCTACAAGCATGAATCATTGATGGATGCTAAAGTAAGTGGGTAAAAGTATGATAAAACACAGGTTAATTATGTAGTCTCAATCTCTCCACGAAATATTCACTAATTAAGAAAGGAGAAAATTGTAATTTTGCCGTGGAAAAAGCTGGACAACACACCCTAATCAAGCGTTTAGCATTTACCTCAGTTAAACATAAACTACTACATATGAACTAACAAAGTGGAAACACACTAGGCAAGGACCAAGCAAAAACTAATTTGGGAATTTAGGTGCCCACGGGAATGGTCCAAAATTAAGCGGCTCCTTAAAGGAGCTTCTGAAACATACTGTTTTTCTAAGATCTACATGATCCGAAACACTAGAGCTGGATCAGATAGATGTACTTCATCTCCAAGGATAAAGAAGTAAAATATGCCCTAGCCAGTTTTGGCTCAGTGGGTAGAGCATCATCAGCCTGCGGACCAAAGGGTTCTGGGTTCAATTCTAGTCAAGGGCACATACCTCGGTTGCAGGTTCTGCCCCGACCCTGGCCCCGGTCAGGGCTCGTGCAGGAGGCAACCAATCAACGTGTTTCTCTCACATCAATATTTGTCTTTCCCTCTCATTTCCACTCTCTCTAAAAATCAATGAAAAAATATCCCTGGCGCAGGATTAAAAAATAAAATAAAATAAAGAAGCGAAGCATTGTTTATCATACACTCACTCAAGTGCATTTACTCTTCTGTATGCAATAAGCATACTCTCAGACATACTCCTTCAAAAGTAATACAAGTTTCTGCCTTACCTTCCGGTCATCAGGGATCAGATCCTGAAGAACCTTCCTCTTAGGCCATTCCTTGGCCAGTTCCACAGAGGCCAGCTCCTGCAGGTGGTACACAGCTATCTTGGCAGAACGCCTCTGAACTCTGCCCCCACTCTTTGGCTCTAGGCTCATCTCTTTTAAGCACTCAGGCTGTCCTGACCCTGGAAAGACCTGCAAAAATGAAACATAGCAAATACAAGCCTGAGAAGTGTCTTCCATAAGAGGTGATTACAGGCGTCCTTTCTGCTCTCAATAGCAAAAGAGCTATTCATTAGGTTGTAATCACTATCATAAAGCTTCACCATCTTAATGCACTTTTATCTCACATTACATATAAAAATTAACTCAAAATGGGTAAGAGCCCTGTGTAAACCATAAAACAACAAAACTTCTAGGAGAAACCAAGGGATAAATTTTTAGTGATCCTAGGTATAATTTTGTTAAATGTATTTTTCAGTTATAATTAACATTATCTAAACTAATAAAAGCGTAATATTGAAATTGACTGTTTCTTCGGGACGCCTAAGCCATGCCCACCAGCCAATCAGAGCGACTGTATGCAAATTAACCCAGCCAACATGGAGGCCAGCACTCACGGACCTGGGTAAACAGCAGCTTCCATTGCAGCAGGAGTGAAACTGAAACTGTTTGCTGCCCACTCAGCTTATCCTGGCTCCAGGCAAAACATATTCGCAAAAAATCTCATTGATAGACAGCAGGCCTGGCCTGACTACTAAGGGTAACAATGTCTCATTAGAGAAGCCGCGAGGTGAAGCAGAAATGAGACTTCGTTACTAGGCCTCAGCTTAAAGGAACAGCGCATCAATTATGGAAGATAAATAAACCCCAGAAACCTGCTTCCAGCCAGCCTTGCTGAGACATTGGGTCAATGGGAGCTGTGGGCAGCCTGAAAGCCTGAAAGCACCCCTCAGCCCGTCACCCATGCTGGCCACACCCCAATGGGGTGAGGGACGCCACTGGGGGGCTTGGCAAACCAGCAAACAGCCATCAGCCCCTCACCCAGGCTGGCCAGGTACCCCAGCAGGGACCCAAAACCTGAAGGGACTGTGGGAAGCCTGAAAATGCCCCTCAGCTCCTCACCCAGGCTGGCCACACCCCAATGGGGTGAGGGGACCCCACTGGGGGGCTTAGCCAGTCTGCAAACAGCCATCAGCCCCTCACCCAGGCTGGCCAGTCACGCCAGCAGGTGGACATCCCCAGAGGGGTCCCAGACTGTGAGAGGGCACAGGCCGGGCTGAGGGACCTCCCAAGTGCACAAATTTTTGTGCACCGGGCCCCTAGTATATCATATTAGGGGTGTGATGGTTTATTGATGTCTTAACTTGGCTAAGCTGCAGTCATCAGTTATTCAAACACTAATCTAGGTGCTGATGTTAAAGTATTTTTTATAGATCTAATTAAAGTCCATAATCAGTTGACTTTAAGTAAGAGATGTAACAGAAGAGGCAAGAGAGATTCAAAGAATGAGATAAACTCAATACTGTTGTTGAAAGTGAAGGGTCCATGAGCCAGGGAATGTAGGTGGTCTTTAGAAGCTGAGAACAACTCCTGGCCTACAGCAAGCAAGGAAATGAGGTCCTACAACTGCCAGGAGACTGAATTCTTAAACAACCTTAAGGAGCCTAGAAACAGATTTTCCCCTCAAGCCTCAGAAAGGAATGGCTCTAATGAAACTGATTCCAGCCTGGCGAGGCTCTACACAGGGAGCCAGCTGAACTGACCGTACCTGGACTCCTAGCCTAATAAACTGTGAGATAATGTAGTTGTATTGTTTAAGCTATTAGTGTGTGGTGATACTTTCTACAGCAGCCATAGGAAATTATACATTGGGTTGAGCAAAAATATCTTAGATACAAAAACAAAAGCATTACCCATAAAAGAAAAAAAAGATAAATTGTACTTGATCAAAATTAAGAAATCTGCTCTTTAAAGAACACTATAAAATACGAAAAGATGCTACAGAATGGGTGAAAATATCTGTAAAACATATCTGATAAAGGACTTGTGTCCAGAATATGTAAAAAACTCTAAATACGATCAAAACTTAATATAAGACAAAACTCCAATAATAAAATGAACAAAAGATTTGAACAGACACTTCACAAATGAAGATACTTCATTAAAGATCGACACTGCCAATAGTACATGAAAAGATGATCAATATCATTAAATCAAGGAAATGCAAAATTAAGCCACAGTAAAATACCCCTACATACCTCAGAATGGATTTTTTAAATGAAAATGACAATTGCAAGAGAAGGTGCTGAGAAGGATGCAAAGCAACTGGAATTCTCATCCTTTGCTGGTGAGAAGACAAAATGGCAGAGCCACTTTGGAAAACAATTTGGAAGTTATTATAAAGTTAAACATACATTTATCATATGACCTAGTAATCCCATTCCCAAGTATTTATCCAACAAAAATTAAAATTTATTTTCATACAGTAACTTTTTAAAATCTTTGAAATTATTACATAGGTCCCTTTTTCCCCTATTGATCCCTTCTAGTCCTCCCCTACCTCACCCCTCAAGGCCTTTACCACCCTATTGTCTGGATCCATGGATTATGCATACGTGCATACAAGTTCTTCAATTGATTTCTCCCCACCCACCCTCCCCTGCCTTTCCTCTGTTCCATGCTTCTATGTCTTTGGATCTATTTTGTTCATCAGTTTATTTTGTCCATTTGATTCCATACATGTGATATTGTTTTTCTCTGACTGGCTTATTTCACTTAGCATAATACTCTCTACGTCCCTCCAAGCTGTCTCAACGGGTAAGAGATCCATTTTTTTAAGGTTGCATAGTATTCCATGGTGTAAATGTACCACAGCTTTTTTACCCACTCATCTACTGATGGGCATTTAAGCTGTTTCCAGATCTTAGCTATTATAAATTTCACTGCTATGAACATAGGGGTGTGTATAGTCTTTCTGATTGGTGTTTCAGAACTTAGGTTATATTCCTAGAAGTGGGATCACTAGGTCAAATGGCAGTTCCATATTTAATTTTTTGAGGAAACTCCATACTGTTTTCTACAATGGCTGCACCAGTCTGCATTCCCACCAACAATGTCATACAATAACTTTTTTTGTTTTTGTTTGTATTGATTTTAAATGGAAAGGAAGAGGGAGAGAGAGAAACATCTATCAGCTGCCTCCTACACGCCTCCCACTGGGTACCAAGCCCACAACCCAAGTATGTTCCCTGACGGGGAATGGAATCGGCAATCTTGGTGAATGGGACAACACTCAAAACACCGAGCCACACTGGCCACCGCTCATACAATAACTTTTAAGTAAATGTTTATAGCATCTTTATTCATAATTACCCACAAATGGAAATAACCGAACATTCTTCTACTGGTAAATAGATAAACAAATTGTGAGACATCTATATAATGGAATCCTAGACACAAATTAAAAGGAATAAACTAATGATACATGCCAACATATAAATTAATCTCAAATAATTATGCTAAGTGAAATTAGCCAGACTCAAAAGTTTGCATACTGTATGATTCCATTTACATGATATTTTAAAAAAGGCAAAACTATAAAGACAGAAAATAGATCACTGGTTGCCAGGGGCTGGGAATGGTGAGAACTGATTACAAAGAGACATAAGGGAATTGGGGGAGATTATCAAATTGTTCTATATCTTGATTATGGTGGTGGGTACATGACTATATGATGTTGTCAAAACCTTTATAACTGTCTTATAAAGACCTAAAAGGGTCTTTATATTAATTACCATATGTAAATTATATCTTGAAACTTAACTCTTAAAACAAACATGATGTGAGAGGAATATAGAAATGTAATCAGAAAAAAATTCAAGACTAATATAATAACTTGAAATACAGAAAACAGCCAGATAGATTCCCACAAAATTTCTAGCTAAGGGGAAATGCCTTAAGCTTTAAAAAAAATAATGTCGAGCCCTGGCTGGTTTGGCTCAGTGGATAGAGCATCGGCCTACAGACTGAAGGGTCCCGGGTTCGATTCCAGTTGGGGGCACGTGCCTGGGTTGTGGGGCACAATCCCCAGTGGGGGGCATGTGATCAGTGATTCTCATCACTAAATGTTTCTCTCTCTCTCTCTCTCTCCCCCCGCCCTTCCTTCCTCTCTGAAATCAATAAATCTAAACTAATAAAAGCGAAATATTAAAATTAACCGTTTCTCCGAGACAGGGTAAGCCACGCCCACCAGCCAATCAGAGTGGCTGTATGCAAATTAGCCCAGCCAACATGGCGGCCGCCACTCACGGACCTGAGTAAACGTTTAGGCAGCGTCCGTTGCAGCAGGAGCGAAAGCGATACTGTTTTCGGCCCTTGGGG
>PVJC01021075.1:22500-28574 GCA_004026665.1 Murina feae | reverse complement strand
GGTAGATTTCTTTTGAGTCATCTCTCTTAAGTCTTCCAATGTGTTCACATGGTCTTCCCTTTATGCACTCTTGGTGTCCTAATATGTTCTTTTAAGGACACAAGTCATATTAAATTAGAACCCACCAATAAAACTTTATTCTACTTTAATTACCTGTCTAAAGACTTATCTCCAAACATAGTCAAAATCTGAGGTACTGATGGTAAAATTTCAACATATGAATTTGGTGTGTGTGAGGTTCACAATTCAGCCCGTCACAATGACTGACATTTTTTAAGAAACTGTCCAGTTATTTTTGTAAAACAATTTACTTTATTTGGGTTTATCAGATATTTCCTCTTGTTTATAATCAGGTTATGCACTTTTTACCACAGAAGTTAAGACTGTGTCATTCTCAATGCATTATATCAGAAGGTACATAATATTGATATGTCTTAATATGGTGATTTTAACTTTGATTACTTGGTTAAGGTAGTGTCTCTCAGGTAATGCCTCTGTAAGGTTTACTGTTTTTTCTTTGTAATTGATAAGTATTGCACACATATTTCTTTTCTCATTATATTTTTGTCTTCAAATGGTTTATTTTTTTCATTTTTTTATTACATAAAGTATTACAAAGATTAGTACATATATCTCTTTTTTCCCCTGCCCTTCCCCCAATGTCCCCTACCCCCCAGTGTTTTATGTCCATTGGTTATACTTAAATGCATGCATAAAAGTCCTTTGGTTGATCTATTACCCCCCACCACAACCCTCCCTGTCCTTGTTGCTGTAATTTGACAGTCTGTTTGATGCTGCTCTGCCTCTGTATCTATTTTTGTTCACCAGTTTATAATGGTTATTATTATCCATAGATGAGTGAGAACTTGTGGTATTTTTCTTTCATTGACTGATTTATTTCACTTAGCATTATATTCTCCAATCAACTAATTTTAGCATACATTGATAATTCTGGACTAGTGTAATCATCACATTCCAAATGACAATTTTCTAGTTCCATCATACCTTATTCCATTTATGAATTGGAATGTTTAAAAACAGCTTTATTTTCTTTCCCATTTATTAATATTTAATTATTCACATTCATCCATGGACTCCTGAATATTCATTTTATTCTACAGATTATATTCCATTACTAGCATTATATATTTTGTTGCTTACATTGTTTTAATATTAGCCATTGGAGGAACGTTCAAGTTGACTTTTGTGTTTTTTAACAAGTTCCCATCTTTTTTTTTTTTTTTAGCATTTCCTTACTTTATTGCATAGCAAGATGGCCAGTCTCATGTAGCATGTTTTTGTGACCCAATCCTGGCATCAGTCATTTCATCAAAAAGCCCTGTTTTCTTATAATGAAGAATTTTAATATCTAAGCTCTCCATTACTATAATTAGCAAAGAAACACCCATTCCTTCCTGTAGCAACTGGTATGTAAGAGGCTTTGAAAAAAATGAGCAATTTAATTAGCAATTCATACTCTTCTTCTATTTTCCACACATTTTCTTTTCACTGAACCAAAACTTGAAATAATATTGTGGGATACAATCACTTTGGACTAATGTAACATACATTGCTTCCTTTTCCCAAACTCCAGAAACGTGTGCATCTTTAATCAGCAAACAATACATGCACTATTCAACAGTTATTTTCCCACAAAGGGGATTGTCTGTCTCATATAAAATAGATTTACTATTGTGTGTACAAAATGCAGCTTATGAATTTTGAAGGAGTAATAACACAGGCTTGCATGTCTCATTACTTATTTTGTCACCTGTAGGATTCTCTACATTTTTTTCCTTATGAGACCTTATCTCCAACTCTCTGCACAGCTCTTTTTATAAAGCATGTTGAGTTTTGTACTACATCAAAAGAAAGTCATGTGAGAAGAAAAAAGGAAGAAGAGAAAAGACAATGTTTACAGAGGGAACACATTCCTTCTCATTCACTGTGATTTTCTGTATGTAATCCCAGTTTGGTAATCATTATATCATCCATTAATTTTTTGATGAATAAAACATGTCACTTATAAACACTTCCAGAAGTGCCCTGATACTTGTCAAGGTAGTGTTTGCCAGATATTTGAATGAAGACAGATTACTTGGAAAGCAACAGCAATCTGGCTTTCACCACCAACATCTGGCCACTTACTAATATCTTTATCTTCTTAAAATCTCAAGAAGTTTAAAATTTTCCTGAACAGATGTCTCAGGTGTTCATTTTTGTAGACTAGCCCAGATTCCAAGCTTTCAGCCCTTAGGCAAGGGTACTACAGAGGAAGTGGATATATAGAAGGCCAAGAGACATATGCAAAAAATGCTCAATGTCACTACTAATCTGAGAGATGCGAATCAAAATGACAATGAGGTACCATCTTACACCTGTCAGAATGGCTATCATCAACAAATCAACAAACGACAAATGCAGGTGAGGATGTGGAGAAAAAAGAACCCTCCTACACTGCCAGTTGGAATGCAGACTGGTACAGCCACTGTGTAAAACAGTATGGAGTTTCCTCAAAAAGTTAAGAATGAAACTCTCATTTGACCCAGTGATCCCACTCCAGGAATATATCCCAGAAACTCAGAAACACCAATCAGAAAGAATAAACAGCCCTATGTTCATAGCAACATAATTTACCATAGCTAAGATTTAGAAGCAGCCCAAGTGCCAATCAGCAGATGAGTGGATTAAAAAACTGTGGTACATCTACACAATGGAATACTATACTGCTGTAAAAAAGAAGGAACTTTTACCATTTGCAACAGCATGGATGGACCTGGAGAGCATTATGCTAAGCGAAATAAGCCAGTCAGAGAAAGATAAGTATCTCATGATCTCACTCACATAAGAAATATAATGAATAACTTAAACTGATGAACTAAAATTGATCTAGGGACATAGAAGAATGGAACAGATTGTTGAGCCTTCATGGGAAGGCAGGAGAGTGTGTGGGGGGTAAGAGATCAACCAAAGGACTAGTATGCATGCATATAAGCATAACCAAAGACAGACAGTAGGGGAGCAGGGGCATGTGCTGGGGGTGGAGGCTGTGGCTGGGGAGAGGTAAATGGGGGGAAAAAGAGACATATGTAACACTTTCAATATGAATTTATTTTTTTAAAAAAGGCAACTGAGCATTATACTAAGTGAAATAAGCCAGTCAGACAAAGATAAATATCACATGATCTCACACATTTATGGAGTATAATGAACAACATAAACTGATGAATGGAAATAGATCCATAGACAGAGAAGCATTGATCAGACCATCAAAACTCAGAGGGAAGGCAGGGGAGGGCGGGGTTACGGGGGAGAGATTAAATAAAGGACTTGAATGCATGCATATAAGCCTAACCAATGGACACAGACAATGGGGGGTGAGGGCATGATTGGGGGAATGGGGTGTAATGGGGGAATAAGGACATGTATATAATACCTTAATCAGTAAAGAAAGTTTTAAAAAGGCAACTCAAATATTTCAATTATTTCCTCTATCTGTTAATTTAAAGGCCTTTTCCTATAGGTTGCTGTCTAGTGCACTACACAATTTTAAATGTGTCCAGAATTGAGACAAACACTTTTTCACCATCAATTAAAAATGTTGTCTTTATTTAAATTATACACACTTAATTATATAGCCCTTCTCTGGCCTATAAGCCTTAGTTACATTTTTGAGCCAGCTTCTTTTATTTACTGTTATACCTCTAGTCCTTCCCTGTGTGATTTTCTGCTTCCTACAAGTTTCTTTATCCTAATTATGTGTATTGCAGTATTCTGAGACATGTTTTTCCATCCATGGAAGTGTCCCCATGACACCATTTTCAGTCTATTATTTTAAAAGAGAACATAGGAAAGGAAAAGAACATGAGCTTTTCTACTTCAGTAGAACCTGTTCTGATATTGTGGAAATTAAACAATCATATATCACTAGTGGTCCAGTGCATGAATTTGTGCACATTGAAAGGAAATGAATTAGAAGAAATATTTTAATATCACAGTTCACCCTTTCTCTATAATAGAAGTGTCAGAGATGAATGAAAATTAGTAAACTCTATATGAAAATAACACATAAATTGATTAATAAATAAATAATAACAACATGATATAACAACAAAGACATTATGTAAAAACAACATTGGTAAAACAATGACTGATAAATTGATTAAACTTATTATAACACTGAGGCCAGTGTCAGACAGGGATAAATCAATTCTTGGAATCAGAACCTCTCCTCTGAAGATCCTGTTAATACTTCAGCTTCAATTATGTTAGGTCACAATCTTTTTGATAATAAATCTAGTACCATTCCAAAGACCCCATTTACTATTAAAATTTCTCAGTAGCATGATGATTGCACCTACTTTCAATTCTAATTTATGGCACAGCATTCCCGAAGGAGTAATGCTTTTAGGAAATTTGATGGGAAAATTTTCCTTTTCGGGCTCATCCATTGAATCTAGCATTATTGTCGATTACACTGTTGTCTCTGAGTCTTAATGCAACATCTGTTCCCCAGCCCTTTTCACCAGGTGGGAAAAGAATAGGAGACATCATTGCGTCTAATGTAGGAAACAGGATACTGATTTGTTTCATTTTAGTGGCACTTGGATTATTGGGATCTGGTTCACAATGAATGAGCAAGTCCCTTTCAAAAGGAGATCCTTCACCTTTGTTTCTGAATATGATGGCAACTCCGGTTACACGGGGATATCTACCTGGATCACTATTATGATCATATTTAATTGCCATTGTTACTTCTGTGCTATGATGCCACTTTCTTTCAGCTTCAAAATGTTAAAATCAACCAAATTCACAACTGACAATGACAGATGGAAACACACACATGCGTTTGGTGAGAGCTTTGTATGTATTGCCATGTGTGAGTCAAGTTAGCCTTTTATAGATATAGAATCAATTTATTAATTAGACCTGCTTTCTGATGTAGCTAAACTTTTTCCAGCCCAGTGAAGCACCCCAACTTCTCTTTCAGGTAATTGTCAGCAACACAGAAGTAAATATTAATACGAAGCAGATTATTGTAGATCACACAGGGAGAATAAAGGGTAAACTATTTAACTGCAGCAGTGTTTGACTATATTCTGCACAGTGAGAAAACCTGAAGTCATTTTCTTTTTTTAAAAATTTTGTTTTATCACTTAAAGTATTACAGAGTGTTAGATAAGTCTCCATTTTTCCCCTTGACCTTCCCCCCTCATCCTCTACCCCCCAGTGTCGTGTGTCCGTTGATTATGCTTACATGCATGCATACAAGTCCTTCAGTTGATCTCATTTCCAAGGTCCACTATTTCTTACTTCTTTTAAATAGAGTCAAGTTTCTAAGCTTTCTAAATTTCTGTTTTCTGGCTAATGAAAACAGGATTCCACAGAGTCTCTTATCTACCTGCCCCAGGACTTCTGTGAGGATCAAATGAGATGAGGCACTGGGAAAACACTTCACAGACATTTGGTTACAGTGTAAAGTGTTTGCACCTGGGTGTTCCTGGGCTGAAGAAATTGCAAGGAGGCTAGTCACTAGAAAGAGGAAGCCAGGCACTGCTACATGACATCATTATCTGGATGGACGGACACTTAGCAAATATATATACTAGAGGCCCTTTGCACGAAGATTCACACATTCACACACTAGGCCTTTTTTCCCCTGGCTGCCGGCACCGGTTTTTCCTCCTGCACCCGGGACCCAGGCCTTTGGTCTGGACAAAGCGGCAAGGCTTGGCTTCTCTGCTCTGGCTGCAGTGGAGAAGCCAAGACTCTTCAGTCTTCAGTCATTTTCAGTCATCTTCAGTCTTTGCTCTGCACCTGCAAATGCAAAGTAACCGCCATCTTTGTTGGGTTAATTTACATACTCATCCTGATTGGCTGGTGGGAATAGAAGAGTGACACCAGTTTGCATGTTTCTCTTTTATTAGTTTACTAGAGGCCTGGTGCACAAAAATTTATGCACTCGAGTGGGGGATCCCTCAGCCCGTCCTGTGCCCTCTCACAGTCTGTGACCTCTCAGGGGATGTCCACCTGCCAGCTTAAGCCTGAATTCCTGGGGAGCTGGCAGTGAGACA
>PVJC01021075.1:0-17500 GCA_004026665.1 Murina feae | reverse complement strand
TTTTATTGATTTTTTACAGATAGGAAGGGAAAGGTATAGAGAGTTAGAAACATCAATGAGAGAGAAACATCAATCAGCTGCCTCCTGCACACCTCCCATTGGAAATGTGTCCACAACCAAGGTACATGCCCTTGACCAGAATCAAACCTGGGACCTTTCAGTCTGCATGCTGGCGCTCTATCCACTAAGCCAAACTGGTTAGGACAACTGTCTGTTTTCTATTCATTTATTTCTACTTAGATTGCTTTACATAATTTAAAAATGGAATACAAATTCAAAAATATGTAGAATTTTGTTGTTGTTGTTCCCACAGCAGAATATAGCTTTTCAGCTTCTGTAGAATGTTGTTCCCAGGAGTATTCAGCATTGAAATGTGATACTTTGTATTGCTTTTGTCTATTTGAAAGGATAAATAAATACCCATTGTTCTTATTATTTGATTCTAGCTTGAACTTCTCTCTTTCCTCTACCTTGGAATTAATTCAGTTGAGTAAAAAAGACAGTCCTTAGGCACCCACTCATTATAAGTGACTTCTAATTCTACTTTACATAGGTTTTACTATCAGCTCAAGAAATTTCTTCAGAATATTAACAGACTTAAACAATTCCACTCAAAATTACATTTGACTTTTCATTTAAATTTCAGATACTTTTCTTTTTAATATTAATATTCACTACCCATATCTATTCTCATTTATTTTACAAAGTTCTACTTCAGTCTATAGGTGAAAATCATTTGTTGCTTCATGCCAAATATTTCTAACATAATACGTTTTTGTGTGGATTTTATTTTTTCCTGTGTAAGCATAATCTCCTGAGTTTGTTTTTATTTTATTGTTAAACAAACTTCAGCAAACAGCTCTTCACTGTTCTGATTCTTGGTCGTCATAAGCAAGAAGGCCAATACACCCCAAACTTGGAAATTTATGTTTTCTCTATCTACTTTTTTTTTTTAGAAATGTAGAGTTGATTTATTTGGAGAAGCACTTAGAAGGAAAAAGGGCAAGGATTTAATACACATCATGAGGTTCTGCCCTATATGTTTCACTGTATTTTAGTAAAACATATTTGACATAATTGGTCACTCTGGAATGCTTCCTAAAAGCATAGAAATGCCTACAATGGGAATAAAATGTTCAGTGCCAATGCTAAACCCAGACATTCATTTCAGATTTTTAATTCTACCATATGCAAATGTTGTGTCAGGCCTTACGATATAGAAAAAAAGCTTCATGCAGAATGTTTTAGTACATCAAAGAGCACTGTTTCATGGCTACTGCCAATGTTCACTGTTAAATACAGTGGTCCTCAAAGGAAACACAGACTGCTTAGAAATAGAATATTCATCAGGTTATAATGGTTGATAATTATACTGGTACATTGCCAAGTTGTTTCCCAAAGGAAATGCAAACCAACACTTAGATGTTGGCATCATATCACCACCAACTGGCTAAGGGTGCTTACTAGGACAAAAATAAACTTTTAAAAAGAAAACAAACAAGAATAGATTAATAACATCCACTATTTGATATTAACTCATGGAGAAGCCAAATGCTCCAGAAGTTGCCTTTTTTTGAGATTAATTTTCACAACCTCAAATCTAAGACATTATGGAAGCTGAGATTCTGTTACTTCTGTAAGACAACCAATTGTCAATCTATTTTTTAGCCTTGACAAATTTTGAAGAGTTGGTTCACTGTTGGTTTATTCCTTTATGAACCCTGTCCAAATAGACTATTTTGTATGTTCATTTGGTGACATTCGCTGAACATCCCAACTTTTTTTAATCTTTATTTTTTCAAGTATTAAATATACCCCATTGGTATCCCAACATTTTTAAAGAGGCTGCGTCTTATTGGCAGCTGATTAAACTTCATTATTCATAACGTTGAGATATAGTTAGGGGAATTTCTTCTAAGTCTGATCTAGACAATGTCTATACATTGTCTTAGACAATTTCATTCAGCAGTGAGAAATTCCCAGAGAAACTTCCAACTTATTAAACTGCAAACCTGATTGGAATTATTAATTCAAAGCACTTAGGGTTTACAAATAACATAATATTCCTAAATATTAGTTCTAACAATTTCTCGTTCTTATCAAACCCTCAGGTCCAGCTTTATATGTAAAGAGCTCATCGTAAGACACAATATGCATCTTGTAGGTATTACTGTATGTGTGTGTGTGTGCGTGTGTGACCAAAGATGTCTATCCTATAGATGTGTTTGAAAAACTATAGTCCTTTCCATGATGATGATCCTTATAGCTTTGTCTAGGTGATAAGATAATGTCTTTTTTCTTAGTCTTTGACTCATTTCCAATACAATTATTTGGATCTGGAAAGGGAAATGAGGTTTCTGAGTGTTTAACTATTTAGCATAGATTGATGCATAAAAACTGCACATACACCCCTGGCTGGGTAGTTCAGTTGGTTAGAGCGTCATCCTGATATGCCAAGGTTGTGGGCTCAATACAAGTCAGGGAACATATAAGAATCAACCAGTGAATGTATAAATAAATAAGTGGAACCAACAATATATCTTTCTCTGTCTCCCTTCCTCTCTCTCTCTAAAAATCAATCAATAAATAAAAAAATTAAATTGTATCTTATTTGGCTCTATCCATATTTGTATTTTAACTTTCTTCCATTCTCATTTTCTACTAGGAAAATAAGTTTTCTTATAGCAATCAGATTTGTCCCTTTGTCTTAATTCTGGCTTCCACTATTCTAGTTTTGTTTGGAAAACCACAACAATCTCCAAACAAAATTCTTAATCTCAATTATCTTTGTCCTCAAATCCACTCTCCATAACACCTGCAAATTTATCTTCTCACGCATCACTTACAACTTGCAATCCTATACATCCACATTTTATAAAGGCATCCTGTTGTTTACTAGATAAAAAGCAAATTAATCATTTGACAATTTAGTTTTTTTCTTCTCTTGGCATCCCATTCTCACTCTTCACAAAAGTTATGACACAGTTACCTGATTTTATTTATACTACAAAATGAATATTATATTAAAATAATAGAAAAATCCAAGACAAAATTGCCTATCTGGCCATAATAACAGCAAATCATTATTTAGTGTTATTCATGTATCAAGTCCCATTCTAATGGCTTTAAAAATATGATCTCTATACTAACATCCACTCTGATTGGTTAGGACCTGTGTCATATTGCTTGTTAAATACAGTGAATATCATCTATGGGAGCAGGGCAGTCAGAGAAGCTTCCATTTGTGCTGATTTCAGAGCGGGCATATTGAAAAACACTTCAAGCAAACTGATATGCCAATGGCCACGAAGAAAACATAGGCCATTGCAGGTGGGTCAGTATATCTGGAATGAGTAGGGGACTGAGAAAGAATGATGGAAAGTCATGCTCTGGCAATATCACTGTGGGCCTTGAAAATCATTAGAAGAAAGAAGGGAATAAAGTAGGAAAATGGCATGTTCAGATTAGAGTTTCAGAAACTTTACTCAATCAGTGTGAGGGATAGATTTAAGAGATTAGGTTCGGGGAGTTGGGAGGCAGAAAAGCTTTTGTAACTGTCACATTTGTCTACTCCAAATTATAGCTTGTGGATAGTATTGATATTAAACCTTTTTAACAAGGGCAAGTGGGATGCAGCACTTTCTCTGTTTTCCAAAAAACTGTCTCATGTCAGTCCAACATGAATGCCAATCTCTGTTCTGCATCCATGTCACTTTTCAGTTCAATTCTTTCTAAAGACTTACTACCAAAATTAAAATAAAATTCAAATTCCTTTCTGTGTCTTACAAAGTTCTATATGACCTTTTTTTCTGTCCATGTCCATGAGCTCATCTTATATCACACTTACCCTTATGATAATCCAACCACCCCAGCCTTATTTTTTTAAATTGATTTCAGAGAGGAAGGGAGAGTGAGAGATATAAACATGAATGAGGAGAAATAATCATTGATTGGCTGCCTCCTTCATGCCCCGTGGTGGGGATTGTACCCCGCAACCCAGGCATTTGCCCTTGACCAGAATCGAACCTGATACCCTTCAGTTCACAGGACGATGCTATATTCACTGGCTAAACCAGATAAGGCCGGTTACTTTATTATTAGAATAAATAAAAGGCTTGACATCAGTTATTTATTCATCTTAAAATGTACCAACATCCTCTCCTTCACTCTCTCTAATGCTACTACAGCTGATGCCTTCTTATTCTTCATATCTCATCCTAGATGCCACATCAAAGTTGTCATTCCTGGCCACTAAATTTAAAGCCATCAGCAAGACATTTACATCACATTTAAAAACTGTATAGGTAGTACATATTCCCTGCTACTTTTCTTGTCTTTTGTTGATTTGTTGGTATTTATATTTGTTTATTGTCTGTCTTCTTTCATCACTAAAATATACACTATGAGAAGACAAGAACCTGGTCCATTTTATTCAATATTAAATTTCCACGGACAAAGACACAGTAGGTTTTTAATAAATATTTGTGGAAAGAACAGATGAATCAAGTGGACACTTGCCACACTGAGTCACTGGAAATAAAAACTAGAACTCTGTTTA
Organism: Murina feae; assembly: GCA_004026665.1. Lineage (NCBI taxonomy): Eukaryota > Metazoa > Chordata > Mammalia > Chiroptera > Vespertilionidae > Murina > Murina feae. The sequence goes on along the minus strand of PVJC01021075.1, from coordinate 12,942 downwards.
CAAAACCAGTACACAAGTGTTAAAAACCATTATGAAATTAATTATTTTATTATTTATTTTAATTTTCACTTTAAATCTTTATATTTCATTTTATTTTTTAACCATTGGGAATGGTGGAAAAGATGAAGGAATTAAATGGTACAAATTGGTACTTGCAGAGAATAATTTTTTATGTTTAATTTTTCTGCATAGCAATACATAACTGAAGGATATAAACAATGTGAAAAATCAATGAATAAGACTCTTTTGCACTAAAGAGATATGTATGCTAGTAAAGCACTAAAAGAGATGTATGCTTTAGAGTTTCTGAGGTTAAAAGAATATATATACTGAATATATCAATATACAATGTCCTGGGCCTTGATCCACATTTGACAAATTTTCTTATTATAAACATGTTATTACTTAAAGATGTTATTACTTATTATAAACATGTTATTACATTTTATCACACAGATGTATCTTCAAAGGTATTTTCTGGTAGTAACACTAAGTGAGACTCTTTCTATTAACACTTGGTTATAAAGTAAGCCAATGTTTTCAATCGCCTTTATTGTTTCCCTGATGCTTTACATTTGCTTTCACTTGTTGTGCACAAAAACTTTATATGCACTCATTTATTATTGGTTACCGTAAACAAAGAATTCTTACCAATAGGACGGAAAAGTGATAATAGAACTAGATCTATCTATTTACTGATTTGTGATTTATGAGGGCCAAGTAAAAACATGGGAAGAAGAACAGATAATTCAAATATGATTAAGAAACATATGAAAGCATCTTAAGCCTTATTAGTTACTAAAATGCAAATTAAATTGCAATGCACTATCCTACAAACCCACCAGAATGATTGAAATAGAAGAAAAAAAGCATCTGTTGGCAAGGATATAGACCAACCATAACTCCTTTACCCTGTTGGTCAAAGTATAAATTGTTGCAGCAACTTTGAAAAATTATTTGATGTTACAGTAGTCTCCCTGATTCATGGTTTCACTTTATACTCTTTCAGTTACTTGTAGTCAAGTATGGTCTAAAAGAAAAATAAACCCTCAATCACTTCTGGTGGGAATGTATACTGATACAACCAATATGGAGAATAGTATGGAGGCTCCTAAAAAACTATGAAGAGAGTTACCATGTAACACAGCAACTGTCTCTCTGGGTATCTACCCAAACAATTTGAATATATTTATTCTCAAAAATATATGCACCCTTATGTTGACTGCAGTATTATTCATGGTGGTCAAGACATGGAAACAATCAAAGTGTCATTAGCTAGATGACTGAATAAAGAAGATGTGGTACATATATAAAATGGAATACTACTCAGACATAAGAATGGATGAAATCCTTCCATTTATGACAACATGGATGGACCTTGAGAATATCATGCTAATGAAGCAGACAGAAAAAAGTCAAGAACTATATGATTTCACTCATACGTATGTTATAAAATTGAAAGCAACAAATTAACAAACAAGAAAAACACGGATCAGATAATAATATGGTGTTTACCAGAAATAAAGGGGCTTTTGGAGTAGTAAAGGGTAAAGAGGTCAAACATATGGTGATGGAAGATGACTTGATTCTGGTTTGTGGGAACACAATGCAATATACAGATGATGTATGATAGAATTATATACTTAAAACCTATATAATAGTATTAGCAATTGTCACCCCAATAAATTTAATTTAAAAATAAAAAAAATCTACATTTAATTTTAAATTAAAAATACATTAAATGGAAAAATTCCATAAATAAACATACATTTTAAATTGTGTATCATTCTGAGTGGTGTGATGAAATCTCACACTATTCCACTTCATTCTGCCAAGGATGTGAATTATCTCTTTGCCCAGCATATCCATGCTTTCTGTATACACTCTCCAACTGTTAGTCACTTAGTAGCCTTCTGGATTACCAGATCAACAGTTGCTGTATCTTAGTGCTTGTGTTCAAGTAATCATTAGTTTTTGTAATAATGGCCCCAAAGTGCAATAGTAGTGATGCTGGAAATTCACATATGCCAAAGAGGCCATAAAGTGCTTCTTTTAAGTGAAAAGTGTACAATGAAATACTTTGAAAGAGAGAATAAACACAGTCACATAACTTTTATTATAATACTAAGGGCCCAGTGCACAAAAATTTGTGCACTCAAGAGGTTCCTCAGCCCGGCCTGTGCCCTCTCACAGTCTGGGACCCCTCGGGGGATGTCCACCTGTTGAAGTGCCTGGCCAGCCTGGGTGAGGGGCTGATGGCTGTTTGCAGGCTGTTCAAGCCCCCCAGTGTGGACCCTCATTCCATTGGTGTGGTCAGCCTGCACGAGGGGCTGAGAGCTGTTTTCAGGCTGCCCACAGTTTCTTCAGGGTTCGAGTCCCTACTGGGGTGCCTGGGGAGCCTGGGTGTGGGGCTGAGGGCCATTTTCAGGCTTTCAGGCTGTCTACAGCTCCCATTGACCCAACGTCCCAGGAAGGCTGGCTGGAAGCAGGTTTCTGGGGTTTATTTATCTTCTATAATTGATACACTGTTGTTTTAAGCCGAGGCCTAGGCAGGTAACGAAGCCTCCTGTTGGCTTCAGCTTCGTGGCTTCTATAATGGAAAGAATGTTGCCATGAGCAGAGAGAGGCCCAGCCGGCCTAGGCAGGCAGTTTTCTCCATCGCTGGTGCAAGGTAAGCCTCTTGTTTGGTTTGTTCTGTGGCTTCTATAATTGCAACTATGTTGCCGTGAGCAGAGAGAAGCCCAGTCGGCCTAGGCAGACAGTTTACTCCTGGTACAATGGAAGCCTTCTGTTTACTCTAGCTCTGTGACTGCCGGCCTCCATCTTGGCTGGGTTAATTTGCATACAGCTGCTCTGATTGGCTGATGGGTGTGACTTAGGCATCCAGGAGAAACGATCAATTTCAATATTATTCTTTTATTAGATTACATACTAGTAGTCCGGTGCATGAAATTCGTGAACATTGAAAGGGAATTAGAGGAACATAATTTGGACTCACTATCCTATATAAGTATAATATGCAAATTGACCCTAACAGCAGAACCACTAGAAATGACTGATCACTATGACACACACTGGCCACCAGGGGGCAGATGCTAAATGCAGGAGCTGCCCCCTGGTGGTCAGTGCACTCCCACAGGGGGAACTCTGCTCAGCCACAAACCAGGCTGTTGGCTGCCAGCACAGCGGTGGTGGCGGGAGCCTCTCCCACCTCCTCAGCAGCAATAAGGATGTCCAACTACAGTTTCAGCCTGCTCCCCGCTGGCAAGTGGACATCTTCCGAGGGCTCCCAGGCTGCCAGAGGGATGTCTGAATGCCAGTTTAGACCTGATACCCTGGGGAGCAGGCCTAAACCAATAGGTGGACATCCTCTGAGGAGTCCCAGACTTTGAGATGGCACAGGTCAGGCTGAGGGACCACCCAAGTGCACAAATTTTTGTGCACCGGGCCTTTAGTCTAATAATAATATGTGAGTGTGAGGCAGTCCTTGTTTCTGAAATTCAATGACATGAATCTTAGCTATTACTTTGCCAAACAAATGAAATTAACATATATAATTTTAAAAAGCATTCAGCTTAATATTAAAAACTCTGGCTACCAAGTCAGGTCTGTTTTCAGCTTTTTCCCAGTGTTGTAAATTGTTTGTAATATCTGCCCATTGGGGTTGCATGTCATGATTATAAGTAAATCGAGCTTGCCATACCTCATTACAATTGCCATAGCATCCTGGTATTGCTGCTGCATATTTCTGGGACTACCCTCAAAAGATGATGGAAATATTATCATTTACCAATCAGCACATTGTCATTTTCACATCTAGATTTGAGATAATCCATCAAACCACTATATTTTTCACCTCTCAACTTAGATTGGTTTGCTTTGATGAAATTTATCTGATTGGCCTCCATTTTGTAATATGAATTCACAATAAACTGTTGTGTTAATTTTTCTGCACTTAAAATAGGATTGAACATGTCCCACACAGAGAGATGAAATCCATAATATTGCATTTATGTGTCTCGTGTCCTTACATTTCATCTAGCATTATCATCGATTACACTGTGGTCTCTGAGTCTTAATGTAATATCTGTTCCCCAGCCATTTTCACCATGTGGAGAATAGGATATGTCATTGCATCTAATGTAGGAAACAGGATTCTGATTTGTTTCATTTTAGTGGCATTTGGATTATTGGGATATGGTTCACAATGAATGAGCAAGTCTCTTCCAAAAGGAAGTTCTCCATCTTCGTTTCTGAATATGACAGCAACCTTGGTTACACGGGGAGAATTATATCTACCCGGGTCACTGTTAAGATCATATTTAATCGCCATTGTTACTTCTGTGGGAGAAATACCTTTTGCTGCTGCTTCAGATTGGGCTTCCTTTTCTACCTCATGTAGCATCTCGTACGATTTTTTAATTCATTTATTTCATGCTTGAGGTTGTTGATGTTGATCATGAGTCTTTCTGAGCAGCCCTGGTTTTCTGGCATTGCTAATCTTTTACGTGTAGCTTCAGCTGTATCCAAAATATAGAGTTGAGCAAACTTCCGAGAAACACCATCCGAAGGAAGTAAAGTTCCAGTTTGGTGATAAACTTGTCCGTGTATTCTAAAACAGTATGGCCCATACCCTGATGGTGATGCAATATTTGCACCCATGGAAGCAAAAGCAAAAGAACTATTTTGGAACTAATATTTTCCATGAAAGTTTTACTGTCAGAATCTTTGTTTGTCATTAATCTCTTTAAATATGCTGGGTAATCTGGAAAGTGTATATCATTTGGACAGACTTTCCCTTTGCTACAACATCGAGTAAATTTTCCATTGGATAGTTGTTCATCAGAGAAATTTAGGGATAGGCAAAATTCACATCGAACCGTCATTCCACAACTATGTTCGAGAATTGCATCCTCATGTACTCCATTTTTGCTGAGAAGGCAGTTCCTACCAATATTGGTAGTACTTGTTGATGACTGTTCTCTAGACATATTCTGTCATCGCCACCGGCTTCTTTCAACTTCAAAGGCACATTGGTCTTTAGACATTTTCTGTCAATAACACCAGTGTTTTTCGGCATCACAGCGATGTTTTTCCAGTAGCTGGTATTCATATACATTCTATCACAGGCGCTGCCTTCCTTCAAGATCAGACGCATGCTGCTCTGCAGATATTTTCTGTGGATAACCCTGGCATCTTTCGGCTGCAGAGCTATGTTGTAGCAACAGTTCTCTACTGTCAGGGTCTGAGATGCAGGTGAATGAGAGTACTGGCTGTCAGGCCATTGAGACCTTTCTGACCAAAGGCTGACTCTGGCTGATTCTGTGGGGGTGGGACTTCCTCCTCCCTGATGTCAGTTCCCACAGCTGTGATTAGGAAACTGGGGTGACAGAGGGAGCCATGCCCTCCAAGCCACCTGATCCCTTACTCTGCTCTGTGTCCAGTGGTCTATTGCTCTGCCAAGTCCTCCAAATCTCCCACTCTCCACCTGCCCCTCTCCTGCTCTGCTCTCTGTTGGCAAGATCCTGGGAGCCTGCAGGCATGGCTACAGCCTCACCTCCTGGGCCAGCAATGGTCATGGGAGCCCACAGCCACAGCTTCCTGCATATGCAAATTAACCACAATCTTTGTTGGGATAATTTGCATAGTCACTCTGATTGGCTGGTGGGTGTGGCTTGAGTGTAGCAGAGGGATGGTTAATTTGTATGTTTCTTTTTATTATAGAGGATTATTATGTCATAATTGTTTCATTTTATTATTAGTTATTATTATTAATATCTTACTGTGCCTAATTTACAAATTTATTTCTCAAATGTACTTGTGTATAATGGTAAAACAGTATGTAGAGGGTTTGGTGCTACCAGTGGTTTCAGATATCCACTGGGGTCTTGAAATCTCAAGCATAAGTGGGGACTACTCTATCTATTAAAGCTGAACATGTGTTTGCCCCATGATCCAGCGATTCTACTTTGGCATATAACCCACAGAAATGCCTACATTTTGTATACTGAAAGACATGAATTAAAATGTTTATGGCAACACTATTTGCAAAATCCCCAAACTTGAAATAATGCTTAGCAAAAGAATGCAGATGCTAAATAGTATCTACTATATTTTCCCATTATATAAGGTACAAAAATAGACAAAACTAATCTTTGTTGGTAGACAGCAAGATAATGATTTTCCTGAGGGCATGATTAATGAGAGGCAGTAGTGCACGTGGTTTTCTAGAATATTGGCACTGTTATGTCTCTGGACCTAAATACTGATTACATAAATGTATTCAGTCTGTAATTAATTATTAAATTGTACACTTATAAGATATTCCTTTTCTGTATATATATTAAAACTTAAGTACAGATTTGAAAACATCTCTCTGAATGCTAACTATATTTTAGCACTTTTGAGGGTGAGGGACAAATAGAGATGAAAAAACCGACATGGTCCCTGCCTTCAGAGACCTTACCTTTAGTTAGGGAAAATAGGAAGGCAAACAATAAGCAAGTAATTATGCAAATAAAATAGTAAAATATAAATGTTATGATAAACACGACAAATATGTTGCCTAACTTCACTGAGTTTACTTTCCAACCAAAAAGCTAGACAGTTTAAACTAGTAATTTCAACAAAATGTGCTAAAAGTTATAATCTCAAAAGTACAGTGCACTATGCTAATCTAGGGACTGCTGATAAGAAGTGGTGTTTGAGCTGAGCTGTGAAGCATTAGTCAGTAGTTATATGGAGAATGGAGAATTGACACTAAGACAAATTCCATGACCTGAACCTTTAAGTCTATCTTTGAAGAGCAGAACTGTTGAAGCTTAGAGCTCAAAGGAAAATACGTAACACAATAGAGCCATAGTAGTAAGCAAGAGTCAGATCATAAGGCCCTCTAGACAAGGTTAAGGATTTTGTATTTTATCCTAAGTGTTATTGGATGTCAAATTTTTAGCAGAAGGATCATATAATTTGATTTAGAGTCTTAAATATTATTCTGGCTGCAAGGTAAAATGAATTGGGCACTAGATTTCAGTTAGACTATTGTAGTACTCAAGAAAAGACAATAACTTGGAACAAAGTGATAGCAATTGAACTAGAAAGAAGTAGACTACTATGGGATATATTTTAAAGGTAAAGTCAATTCAATTAGCTCCCATGTTAGAGAGTAGTGAGAAAATACAATGAATTGATAATTCTTAAGTTTGGAATTTCAGCAGCTAATGGTACTCATTATGTAACCCTCACCTACACAAATGGCTCACTCTCTTTATTTTGATCTCTATTCAGATATCACCTAAGTAGAGAGGTTTTCCCTGACTTTTTTTCTAAAATAGCAATTCCCATCACTTGTTACACCCTTATCTTTCTTTATGTTCCTTCTTTGCACTTATAATCTAACATTTTACTTTTTATTTGTTAACTTCCCCACAAAAATACATGTTCCATAAAAAGAATGTTGTATGTTTTGTTTACCATTGTTTCCATGTCTAAAATGACAACTGGCATAATAGATGTTCAATAAATATTTGCTAAGGGATAAATGTTCTGAATATGGAGAACATTTATGAAAGTATAGATTGGGGAACATCAAAGTTTTTGTTACTTTAAATTTGAGATACTTATTACACATCCAAGTAGCCATGATTAGTAGTTTAATACACAAGTCTAGAGACCAGGAAAAGGTCAATGACAGGATTATAAATTTAATTGTCATCAGCATATAGATAGTATTTAATGTGGTTTAATTGAACTATATGCTGTCATGATGCTAACTGGTACTTTGCATTTGGGCCCTTGTCCCCTTAAAATGCTGTACTGATACTGCCATGTGAAGAACCTGATCCAGCCCATTGGAGGATGAGAGAGAATATAGAAAATAACTGAGGTTCCCCAACTGACTGCTAGTATCAACTGCAAAATTTGTGAATGATACCATCTTGGACCTTATAGCCATTACAGCCACCACCTAACCATAACTTCAAAAGTAAGACTAGATTAGAAGATCAAAAGACTATGTACTAGTAGCACACAGATTCAGAAGTGGCTTTTAAGCCACTAAGACTTGAAGTATTTTGCTACATAGCAATAGCTAACTGAAACAGTCAGCAAAGTTGAGACTGAAATAAGGCAGAAATAAGTTAAAGGAATTAGAGAAAAGAAATATAGAAAGAATAAATAAAATGATGATGAAGTGAGTGTGAATAATCAATGATAGAAACAGGTATTTACAAAGGAGATTTTGAAAAAGCAATAGGGGAAGTGCAGAAAATAAAATGTCACAGAAAGGAATAACGTATTCACATAAGGAGTGGCAAAATGTACCAAAAACTTTTGATAGATGAAAAAGATGAACATATTTAAATGTTTATTATATCTAGTGAAAGCACATAAAAGTAGTTGTAATTTATTATTGTCATTAACTGTCAAATGGATATATACATAATGCAAAAAGTTTAAGCCCTTTATCATATAAGCATCATTGATAATTGATTTAATATATTAGTGACCATTTTCATTTTTAGAAATATGATCATTGTACCCTTCACCAGTAATGTAATTTCTTATTATAAAATTGTTTCTAAGAGGACATAATAGCATGTTTAAATCATTTCACCTTGAAGTTTTTCATAGAAAAAATATATAATTTTAAATATTATATTTGATTAAGATAAACAAACATCTCGTACTCAAGAAGGGTATTGTGACATTTAACATTGTTGAAATTATTTTAATCTGCCAAACATATTTATCAAAATTTCCTCATTAAAATCCACCTTTAAATGCAAAAATGTCTTCTTTAAATCTATAATGTATTACCTCAATGTCTTTCTTCTCAAGTGGACAAAAAACTTGTGCTTCTTAAAAAAAAGTAAATATGTTTTATACATTTTACCAATGTATTATAAAGGAAATGATATACTTACTAAATATTATTTTAAAACAAACATACTTTTTCTTCTTAAATTAAATTCATTGAGGTGACGTTAATAAGATTATATGGGTTTCAAGTGTAGATTTCTATGATACATTATCTATGTATTGCAATGTGTGCCCACCACACAAAGTCACATCATGTTCTGTCATTGCATGTTTGGTCCCCTTCACCTTTTACTATCCTCCACCCACCCTTCCCCTGGTAACCACCATATTGTTGTCTCTGTCTTTGAGTTTTATGTTTGTTCTTCCTGTTTGTTTACTTTTTGCTTTGTTTTATATCCCATATATTAGTGAGATCATATGGTTCTTAACTTTTTCTGCCTTCTGTTTTCTCTCTCAGCATGATATTCTCAAGGTCCATCTATGTTGTCACAAATGGCAGTATTGCATTTCTTCTTATGGTTGAGTAGTGTTCCATTGTATATATGTACCACATCTTCTTTATTTAATTATCTAGCAAAGGACAGTTTGGTTAACAAAAACACTTATAAAAATAAATCTTAAACATCTTAGATATATGCCTTTTATTACTTTACACTGTTCATACCTGTTAATATCAATATAATGCTCTAATTGAGACTACCCTACACAAAGGCTGCTGCCCACAATTGTTTACATATGGGCTTTGCTCCGTGCTACATCCCTTTTTACCTTCCCTTACTACTTTGGTGTTTTAATTGTCAAAAGTATGCATGAGACCAGAAATGGATGGACCTTTCAATTTAATAAATTACTGTACATACCCTCATTGCATAAGTGAGGCTATTGATGCAAAATTTATATTGGTGTAGCAGAAATATTTTCTCCCTGTGTGTACTAAACACCATTCCAACTGAAACTTAAATTAAAAAAAAATACAAAAAATAATTGTCAAGTCCCAACACTATGCCTTCTTTAACCTTGCACCTCTATCTAATCTCAATACCTATTATGTTCTCAAGTTCAATGAAAAGTGTATGAAAAAATTTATGGTTAAAAACGGTGATGTTAATGGGATTTTTCTCATGTTTTCCCCATGAATCACTATAAATAAGACGAGTGAGAAACAGAAAAAAAAAAAAAAACTTTATCTGTAATAAAATTAGGAGCCATTTCAAATTCTTCATGAGAAAACAAAAGAAAGACTACCAAAAGTTTTGGTAGAAAGTAGAATTGAGGCACTATAAGAAAACAGAAGGCCTATGGCTGAAGATCTCAGAAAAATCTAGCAAAGTAAATAGTATAATCTGAAATAAAAAACAATGATAATTTATTTAATACAACAAAAATGTTCAAGGATAGTAGTTGAAGCTTTTAACGAAGTCTTGAGAATCTGTGAATGTGAAATCAAATCAGAAATAATATAAACATGGAATACTTATAGAAAATCATTATCAATGAAGAGAAAAAATAAAGGCTCCATCTGTCTTGATTCTAGTTTCTTGCAATAAAAAACTCATTCTTACATCCAGTCATTTGATGTCAGGAGAATATTTGATAGTTTAGATCACCACATTGATCCCTCTCTCACACAAGCTTCCTAAATACAGCCATTTTAGGAAGAATGTAACATATACAGAAGCGAATAATATAATTAGATTTCAGTTTCAACTCTGACAAATGAATTGCTTATAAGTGGTCACTCCTATCCTCACAACAAGAAAAATATGAACACACTGAAAAAAATGATTGTTATGAATTTCTGTAGTCTAAGTGTGCACTAGCATTAAGAATGTCAAACTGCTGGAAGCTATAGTTTTAGGGATGCCTACAATCTATTCAAAACTTAGAAATCCCATGACATTTTCAAGGTAAAGAGTTAAGAAAGATCTCTCTTCATAAGGAGAAAGGAATAGTGGCCATTTTGAAATATACCAAGGAACTCAACATAAAAATGAATTTAGCAGAACCTTGTCGCACCTGGGGGAAGGGCATTTATTCACCTGTAGCACCATCTAGACTTCCTGTTTCACATAAGGGGGTGGGGGAAAAGACAAGAAATGAATATGAAGGTCATAGTCTAAGTGCACAGACAGCTAAAAGACTAAAATTTAATTATCTAATCTTTAAAAAAGAAACATGCAAATTGACCATACCTCCACTACACCCACAAGCCATGCCTACAACCCACGCCCACCAGCCAATCAGGATCAGATATACAAATTAACCCAACGAAGATGGCAGTGGCCATGGAGCTGGAGCAAGCAGGAGGCTTGGGTTGGCCTTGGCAATGGAGAAAGCCAAGCTTCCCGCTTGACCTAGCTGGACCTGGGCTCTGCTCAAGGCTACAAAATTTCAATTATAGAGGATAAATAAATCCCATATACCTGCTTCCAGACCGTGGCCATGGCCAGCCTGAAAGTGGCCATCAGCCCCTTACCCAAGCTGGTCAGGCAACCCAGCAGGACCCTTCCACCCTGAAGGGGCTGTGACCAGCCTGAAAACAGCCATCAGCCCCTCACCCAGGTTGCCCACAGCCCCATAGGGTGATGGTCCCCCTGGGGGATTGGCGAGCCTGAAAACAGCCCTCAGCTCCTCACCCAGGCTGGACAGGAACCTCAGCGGGACCCCCACCCTGATCTAGGACACCCTTCAGGGCAAACCAGCTGGCCCCCACCCATGCACCAGGCCTCTATCCTATATAATAAAAGGGTAATATGCAAATTGGCCCAAACAACAGAACAATTTGGAATGACTGGTCACTATGACACACACTGACCACCAGGGAGCAGAGGTTCAATGCAGGAGCTGCCCCCTGATGGTCAGTGTGCTCCCACAGGGGGAGCTCTGCTCAGCCACAAGCCAGGCTGTTGGCTGCCAGCACAGCGGTGGTGGCGGGAGCCTCTCCCACCTCCTCAGCAGCACTAAGGATGTCCAACTGCAGCTTAGGCCTGCTTCCCACTAGCAAGTGGACATCCCCTGAGGTCTCATAGGCTGCCAGAGGGATGTCTGACTGCCAACTTAGGCCTGATCATCCACAGAGTGGGCCTAAGCCAGCAGGTGGACATTCCCTGAAGGGTTCCAAGACTGCAAGAGAGCACAGGCCAGGCTGAGGGACCTCCCAAGCACACAAATTTTTGTGCACTGGGCCTCTAGTCTATATATCTAAACTAATAAAAGCGAAATATTAAAATTAACCGTTTCTCCGAGACAGGGTAAGCCACGCCCACCAGCCAATCAGAGCGGCTGTATGCAAATTAGCCCAGCCAACATGGCGGCCGCCACTCACGGACCTGAGTAAACAGCCCTTTCCATTGAGGCAGGAGGGAAAATGAAGCTGAGCCCTTCAGCTCAGCTCCAATTAAACTGCCTCTAGCGAAACACAGCTTTTTGAAACATTGTAACAATCATAGAATCCTCCGGAGCTGAAGGAAAGAGCAGCTCCGGCCTAACCAGTAACAGTAACAATTGTTTCATTATAGACGCTGCGAGGTGAAGCAGAGGCTTCGTTAGTAGTTAGAAGGCTGCCTTAAAGGAACAGTGTATCAATTACCCCAGGCCTTCAAGGAACAGTATCAATTATAGGAGAAAAAACTCCAGAACCTGCCTCCAGCCAGCCTTCCTGGGACGTTGGGTCAATGGGAGCTGTGGGCAGCCTTAGAGCCCCTCACCCAGGCTGGTCAGGCAGCCAGCAGGTGGGCATCCCCCGAGGGGTCCCAGACTGCGAGAGGGCACAGGCCGGGCTGAGGGACCTCCCGAGTGCACAGAGTGGCTGCAGGGCGGGACAGCGCAGGACCCAGGACCCGTGATGGGAAACAGGCGGCAGGGTTGGAGGGCACCGGGAAGCGGGTAAGAGGCGGCAAGGGGCTGGTGGCCTGCTTGGTGGTTGCCCAGGCCCTTTGCGGGGCACCGGGAAGTGGGAAAGGAAGGCAGCAGGGGACGGGTGAGTGGGAAAGAGTTGGCGGCCTGCTTGGCGGCTTCCCAGGTCCCTTCCGAGGATCAGGGAGCAGGAAAAGGCTGGCCTGACCACGAGGGGGGTTTTCCCTGCTTTCTGGTGGCTGGAGGAAGATGGGCAGTAGGCAAGCT
>PVJC01021074.1:14539-28711 GCA_004026665.1 Murina feae | reverse complement strand
TGGCCAGGGCTGGGTGCGGCCTGCCTCCCAAGCTTGCCTACTGCCCATCTTCCTCCAGCCACCAGAAAGCAGGGAAAACCCCGCCTCGTGGTCAGGCCAGCCTTTTCCTGCTCCCTGATCCCCAGAAGGGACCTGGGAAGCCGCCAAGCAGGCCGCCAACTCTTTCCCACTCACCCGTCCCCTGCTGCCTTCCTTTCCCCCTTCCCGGTGCTGCCAAGGGGTCTGGGGAGCTGCCAAGCAGGACCCTGGCCCCTGCAGCCTTGCTTTCCCGCTCCACGATGCCCCTCAAAGGGCCTGGGCAGCCACCAAGCAGGCCGAGACCCCCCCTGCCGCCTCTTACCCGCTTCCCGGTGCCCTCCAACCCTGCCGCCTCTTTCCCACTCATGGGTTTTGGGTCCTGCGCTGTCCCGCCCTGCAGCCGCTCTGTGCACTCAGGAGGTCCCTTAGCCCGGCCTGTGCCCTCTCGCAGTCTGGAAGCCCTCGGGGGATGTCCACCTGCTGGCGTGCCTGACCAGCCTGGGTGAGGGACTTTAAGGCTGCCCACAGCTCCCATTGACCCAACGTCCCAGCAAGGCTGGCTGGACGCAGGTTTCTGGGGTTTATCTCCTATAATTGATGCAGTTTTTTTAAGGCCTGGGGTTATCTTCTATAATTGATACACTGTTCCTTTAAGGCGGCCTTCTAACTAACGAAGCCTCCTCTGCCTCACCTCGCAGTTTCTATAATGAAACAATTGTTACTTTTACTGGTGAGGCCGGAGCTGCTCTTTCCTTCAGCTCCGGAGGATTCTATGATTATTACAATGTTTCAAAGCTGTGTTTTGCTAGAGGCAGTTTAATCGGAGCTGAGCTGAGCGGGCGCAGCTTCACTTTCGCTCCTGCCGCAATGGAAAGGGCTGTTTACTCAGGTCCGTGAGTGGCGGCCACCATGTTGGCTGGGCTAATTTGCATACAGCCGCTCTCATTGGCTGGTGGGCGTGGCTTACCCTGTCTCGAAGAAACGGTTAATTTTAATATTTCGTTTTTATAGAGTAGATTTGTGAAAGGAATTACATTGTCCTATGGGAAAAAATAAAAAGAGGTTAATTCTCCATTACTGTCCCTTAAAAAGAAGGGTAAAATTGTTTACTAAATATAAAGGATGGGACATTGCTGGATTACATTTCAAGTGCAATAAAAAAGGAGAAAATGAGAATATGTGATGAATCAAGTTCACTTTTGGGAGCAGGGATCTCCGGACACATCTATTTTGAGATGTATCCAGATCTTCGGCTTCCACAAACTTTCAGGTGAATTACAGACATGATCATTTCTCAGGTCAGGACTCTGAGAATCACATATGGCTCCATGTACTGAGTTACTTTTGAGGAGTGTTACAAAGAGACAGATGTTTCTGGTCATATCAGGAGATAGGTGTGCCCCAGGGGCTTCACGCAGGCTGGAAACCTGGCTATTATAGAGGGAATGCTGGCAGCTAACTCAGAGTTTCAAAAACAACAAAGCCGTGGACAAAACCAGCGCATCTGTGGATTTGATAGCTTTTGGGCCCTCGGATTCCCACTCCAGGCCCTTTCATGGTTTCGTCATTCCAGTCACTGTTTCATCTCTTGGCTGCTGTCAGTTGCAGATACTCTGAACTTTCCGGGCCCTTGATTTGTTCTTTGGAATTGTACCATTGGCATATAACTTACCTCACATGTGTGTGCTTTTCGTATTTCCCCTTTTATATTTTCAGCGGCCTCTGCTCGATGGCACCTGTGTACCACTCATGTACTGTCAATGTTAGCATGTTTGGAAATGCCCTTAAAGTTAGAAAATGAAGGCGTGTCACTGATGAGCCCTCACCCATGTCTGTGCTTGGCTGCGGAGGCCAGATGGGTTGGTCGCTGTGCTCAGAAGCTGTTTTCACTGTGACGTGACACTGCTCAGACTGTGAGGAGTTTGGACGTGGAGCAGTGGGCCTGCAGAACCTCCTGAGCATGGGGGTGTGAGAGGCAGCTGCTGGCTGGAGGTTTAGCACAGACAATGTCTGGCTCACTGACCTCTTTTCTGTCTGTAGACCGGGGCCCTGCTCAGCGCCTTCGTCCAGCTGTGCCACATCTCCACCACACTGGCAGAGAAGACCTGGGTCCAGCTTTTTCCCAGGCTGTGGAAAATTCTGTCTGACCGACAGCAGCATGTGAGTATATTCTTAAAATTCCATTTTGGAAAATGTAGTCTTAGCTTTGAATAAGTATTTATGACAAAGTAATCTTGATTAAGTTTCAAAGGATGAAGAAAAACTATTGACTGCTATCTAAGAGTCAGTTATTTAAAATATTTACAGATGCTGTGTGAGTCAAAACATGTTGAACTTTTGGAGGAAGACCTGCATTGACATGATCTTTTGTTTTAGGCACTAGCTGGTGAGATTAGCCCATTTCTGTGCAGTGGCAGTCACCAGGTGCAGCGGGATTGTCAGCCCAGTGCACTGAACTGCTTTGTGGAAGCCATGTCCCAGTGTGTCCCTCCGATTCCCATCAGACCCTGCGTTCTGAAGTACTTGGGGAAAACACACAACCTTTGGTTCCGCTCCACGTTGATGCTAGAGCACCAGGCTTTTGAAAAAGGTCTGAGTCTGCAGATTAAGCCTAAGCAAACAACAGAATTTTATGAGCAGGAAAGCATAACTCCACCTCAGCAGGTGAGGCCCCCCTCGTGTGTTAATTGCATCTTCCTTGCCAATGACATCATGGTCTCAATAGACATCTCCCAAGTGATTTTAAGTTTCAGCCCAGTGAAGCTGCTTTATGGGAAAAAAAAGTATTTGTCATGTGCTCTCAAAAAACCACCATCTGTGTTTTCAGGAGATACTGGATTCCCTTGCAGAGCTTTACTCTTTGTTACAAGAGGAAGATATGTGGGCTGGTTTGTGGCAGAAGCGCTGCAAGTATTCCGAGACAGCAACTGCTATTGCTTACGAACAGCATGGATTCTTTGAGCAGGTAGCCACTATCCAACGAATGGGATGCATGTTATACTTTGTAATATTACAATAGTATGACGTCCTCCAGTCAGTTCACATTCACGTAAGAAGTTGACTGTTTTACTTGAAGCACCTGTCCTACTCATGGAGGCCCTTTGCAGATTCAGTTTAGAGAAACGTATATGACAGGAAGTTACTTAAACCTTCAGCCCTAAATCCTTTGCCAGTAGAAGCTAACGTGGGTGGTTTTTACGGGCACTCACGGACCCTATTGGAAGTGGGAGGTGGATGGCCTTCTGTGTTTAAATTCTAACCTTCAAGCCTGTCCTTTCAGTGTGGCATGGGTGGGCCAAGGGCACAGTACGGTTGTCAGCCTTGCCCAGGACACTGAGCCATAGGAACTCTGGAAGCATACAGAGTGGCTCATCTTGGGGCCGGCAGCCTCCCTCTCCTCCATTCTGTGTGGGGACAGGCACCCTCCGTTCTCCTCCCTCCTTCCCTCTGCTCTGTGAATAGGAGATTCCCGGGGCAAGTGATTGTAGAGTGTCAGGTGCTCCTGGGTCTATGACCCAGCTTGCCCTAAACCATTGAGCAGCAGCTGTGGGAGTTGCCTAAACAGCAGTTTGAGAGCATTATTCACTTCTTCAGGCACAAGAGTCCTATGAGAAGGCCATGGACAAAGCCAAAAAAGAGCACGAGAGGAGCAACGCGTCCCCTGCCATTTTCCCAGAATACCAGCTCTGGGAGGACCACTGGATCCGGTAAGCCAGACGGGGATGTGTTCCCGCCAATTATGGGAACCCGTGGCAGATCGCTGAAATGTTCTCACAATGAGTGTTTTTAAAGGGAACTTTGCTACTTTCTTCATGGCTCCATTGAGAAAAGAACAAACAAATCTACGAACACTTTTAAAGACTGGAGTAATTACAAATGTCTGATGGAGAAGCTGATTCCTGCCTCTGCCCTGCTCCGGTGCTCTGAGCTCTCCGCTGGGCAGTGGCGGTTCTGGGGTTGCAAAAGCAGCTCCTTCCAGAGGGCAGGTGGGAATGCAGTGGACCGAGCCTTCCTCCCACAGAAGCCCGCTCTTCTCTGGGCGGGAGAAGGCCTTTCTGCAGTGGAATGGAATTAACGACTGTCCCCGTGCTTTCTGAATCTGTGGTAACGGAACTTCCCAAATCCCCGGTCTTCCAGGTGCTCTAAGGAGTTGAACCAGTGGGAAGCCTTGACGGAGTACGGCCAGTCCAAAGGTCACATAAACCCTTACCTCGTCCTGGAGTGTGCCTGGCGGGTGTCTAACTGGACCGCCATGAAGGAGGCCTTGGTGCAGGTGAGACCTCCCTTCTGACCACTGCAGTCTCCGGTTACGTTCCCACAGCTGGGTGGGTTCCTTTTGCCAGAGCCGTGAACCTGTGGAGATTTCCCTTCACTTAGAACAAACCTGGGGATTTTGGCAGATCAGGATGAGTTTTGGGAAGCAAGAATGCTCTTTGGATGTCTCTAACACCTTCTCGGAATTTGAGTTAAATTATAAATTAAGTGTTAGTGTATCATTCAGTTATAATAAGTATCAGTTGTGAAGGCCTTGGATTCCAAGTGTACATGAATAGTACCTGGGGAAATCGGGAAGAACAGAGTCCATTTTACTGGTGGAGTTGATGGGCTGAAGCACAGCTATAGAAGTGAGTACAGCAGAGGGGACTCCTACAACTCCAAGGCTTGGCTGTCAGTAAAAGTTTGGAGAATGAACCAGCATCATATTCAAAGCACATTTTGAATTGTGGAAGTGATGGTGGTGTAGTGTAAGTGAAGACTTATTAGCTTGGTTGAGCTCCATATTACAAAAATTAAACTCCATCCAGAGGGTTGCGTGGATTTACTAATGATGAGAGAGTGGCACGCAAGTACAGTTCCCTTTTCCCCGCCGGACGTCAAAAGCGTTTGGACAGTGCGGCCTGTGAACCATCTGACCCCACAACACGCTGTTACTGCCTTCTTATTGTCTCCGGATGCAGCCATTCTCATTGCTCTTTATTTTCCCTGCCTCTGTGCCCATCCATCGAACGTTCCCTCTGCCCCGTCCCTGCCGCTTCTACTTTTTCTGTGTGGTGTCCGTGTAATGGGGCTTAGGAGAAGGACCTGTTCTCACCTACTCCTTTACTCACTGGGTTTTCAGTTCATGCCAGCCATTTTCTTTTTAAAAAAATATTTTATTGATTTCTTACATAGAGCAAGGGATAGAGAGTCAGAAACATCGACGAGAGAGAAACATCGGTCAGCTGCCTCCTGCACACCTAGGGGGGATGTGCCTGCAACCAAGGTACATGCCCCTGACCGGAATCGAACCTGGGACCCTTCAGTCCGCAGGCCGACGCTCTATCCACTGAGCCAAACCTGCTAGGGCCCAGTGATTTTCTTTATTCTTAACATGGAAGATGCAAAACCACATTGAGATCATAGGCCCTTTTCTTTGAAATGATGACCTAACATTTTAAACTTTATTGAGGCTACAGCACTTATTTCATGACTGATGTTCCTTTAACAAAATACCTAAGATGGAAGACTGGCTATATAACATACTGTGGTTCTAGAGCCCACGTCTTGACTTTGAGGTTGGGATCTGGGACATGACTCATTTGATGCAGGGAGTTGGTGTTACTCTGAGAAGCAACCAGTCACTTGGCTCAGTGGTTAGAGTGTTGGCCCTCGGACTGAAGGGTCCCGATCTGAGTGCATGAGGCAACCAGTCGATGTGTGTCTCTCACATCAATGTTTCTCTCTCTGTCTCTCCCTCTCCCTCTCCCTTCCACTCTCTCTAAAAATCAATGGAAAAAAATATTGGGTGAGGATTAATCAGAAAACAAAAAATGAAATAAAATCTTTTCAAGGTTTCACTTAATTGGATATGTGCAGTGTCATACTGCCAGTAGGTCTGACAAATGAATTCTTTTTCACAAAATCTTGATTATTTTCCCAAAATTGTAAGGCATTTCCTGATTAGAAAAAAGTTCAGAGTAAACAAACATTCTGAGTGATTTTTAGTAAATTAATTTCAAATGGTCTTTAAAGGACTAAATATTTACTTATTTGTCAATATTTCAAAGGAAAGACACACCTTGCTTTTTTATTCCTGTGCCTTCTGATTATAGGCCTTCTTGCAGTAGTTCATTTCTTGGTGATTTAATAGATGGGTTAATTTTTTTCAGTGGCGAGAAATTAAGAGAGATGCCTTTGCTATTACTGTCACAAAGGATAGGTGTTGTAATTGACCAAAAAAAAAAAAAAAAAGAAAGAAAGAAAGAAAGAAAATGCCTATGTGAATTAGTGTTTAAGTCCAGAAAATGTGAGATTGGTATAATTTTAGGGGATCATGTTAGAAGCAGATGTGTTCACAAGTTTGTCTTCCTGAATTTCTTCATCACTGGGTTGTTGAGATCTGAGGGGTCAAGAATGTGAATTCTAATGTTTTGTTAATCCTCACCCGAGGATATTTTTTTAAAGAGAGAGAGAAGGGGAGGGAGAGAGGGAGCTTGAGTGCGAGAGAGAGAGAGAGAGAGAGAGAGAGAGAGAGAGAGAGAGAGAGAGAGAGAGAAAGAAATGGCAGTGTGTCTCACACTGATTGATTGCCCCGCACACGCCTCAGCTGGGACGGGGCTCTAACCTGCAGCCCAGTGAGGTGCCCTTGACCTGGAATTGAGCCTGTAACCCTTCGATGTGTGGGCTGATGCTCTAACCACTGAGAACACTGGCCAGCGCAAGAAGGTGAATGTTTTTTGAAAGAGGAAGAAGTCAAAACAAGCCAAGGTGTAAAATACAGGACGGCTTTATTATTACTTACATAATTTGGGCAAAGATCATTGGGACACCAGAATGTGTATAGGTGTCATTGTTACTTCCTAAAGGTGCTTCGCAATGAATGTTTCTTGATCTTGCTAGAGCAAGTCCTATGCAACTCCTTCAGCAGAGATGCCTTTTATCTTCTTACATACAGAGATTATTTTTGAAGACTTTAATTTTTTTATCATTTATATGAGATTTATAACATGCAGTGGGTTCTAATGCTTTCTCTCGAAGTGGAAGCAAGCATATGGGCTTTTAGGGACACACAAGGTTCCTTTGCCCAGCTGTAGCTGTTTGTGCGGGGAACAAGGGTTAGGGGTACAGGTTAACTTCTGAGAAGAAGAGTTTAATTAGGAACAGGTCATAATTTCACTGATACTTGTCAGAGTGGAGATGAACATGTGTTTAATACTTGGGACTTCACTGGCTAACTTTGTAGCCAGCTGGTGGTGGCTAATCTTGTCTGTAGCAGTGGTGGTCAGTTTGCCCTTTTGGCACCACTGATGCAACAAGGAGCCTGCGGTATATTTTCATAGCTAGAGAGACTGGCCACGGACTGGGATTTGGAAAAGGAGAGTATCCAGAAAAAGTAGTTGAAATGTATGATTTCTCTAAAGAAAGAAATGTCTCTTTATAGCTTAATTTCTGCTTATTGCTTTGACTACAAAAATACATTCCCTTTTGGACTCCTTCTGCTGAGAGAAAGAACGCCCACAGCTTCCTATGTAACGTTCTTTCATTACCAGGTGGAAGTAAGTTGTCCCAAGGAGATGGCTTGGAAGGTCAACATGTACCGTGGCTACTTGGCTATCTGCCACCCTGAGGAGCAACAGCTCAGCTTCATCGAACGCCTGGTGGAAATGGCCAGCAGCTTGGCCATCCGTGAGTGGCGGCGCTTGCCTCATGTGGTGTCCCATGTGCACACGCCTCTTCTCCAGGTGGGTTACGGTACTTTGATGTGAGCAGTCTCGTGGACCCTCATAGCAGAGAGCATCTTGTCCAGGCGTAGATCTGTAAACGGAACTGATGGCAGAGAGGGAACTCCTTCTGCTTGTCTTGTCCTTTCCCACTTAAACTCATCCCCAGTGGAAGGAAGGCCAGAGTGAAAAATGTACAGTAAAATGTTGCTTCTCATTTTTGGAACTTCCAAGGGGTTTAAGTGACAGAGATAACCCTCAGGAGTGATTTTGATGATTTGCATTTTTGCTTTACGAATTGTTTTAGTGCCTGCCATGCCACCATCAGTGTGATGCCACTGTTCAGTTCGAAAGGTCTGTCTGTCCTCTGCAGCTTTATATAGATATATATTTAAATTGCCTTCAGAGAAGAGAGAGAGATAGAGGGATCAATGATCAGAGAGAATCACTGACCGCCTGCCTCCTGCACACCCCCTACCGGAGATCAGGCATGCAACCAGGGCATGTGCCCTGACGGGGAATCTAACCATGACCTCCTGCTTCGTAGGTTGATGCTCAAACACAGAGCCACACCAGCCAGGTGGAGGATATATGTTTTTTGGTTCATTTGCTTTTTGTTATTAATATTTTTAATTTTAATAATCATTGTCACATTATAGTGTAGGAAAGATGAATTTTACTAAAAATACTTTCAATAGTTAACCAAAAAAGAGTTATCATGTATTCAGGCTTAGGACTTCAGAATCTATCTCCTTCATACCCTTCGGTCCTCCTCAATATCAGAACTTGCTGAGTTTTCCTTCAAAATGGCTCTCAAAATTTTTTTTAATTGTCAGTATTACAGATGTCTCTCATTTTCTCCCTTTTTGCCCTACCCCACCCCACCTCACCCCATACCAGGCCTTCCCCATACTATTGTCTGTGTCCATGGTTATGCATATGTGCGTGTATGTTCTTTGGTTAATCTCGTCCTCCTCGTCCTCACCTGAGATCTGTTATTCTGTTCCATGCATCCATTCCTCAGCCCTATTTTGTTTGTCAGTTTATTTCATTAGATTCCACGTATAAATGGATCATGTGGTATTTGTCTTTCTCCAACTGACATATTTGGCTTAGCATAATACTCTCCAGATCCATCCGTGTTGTCTCAAAGGGTAAGAGCTGCTTTTTTATAGCGGCATAGTATTCCATTGTGTAAATGTTCCGCAGCTTATGCAGCCACATCGATCAATTACCTCCTGTATCACCCCGACTGCGGATCAAACCCGCAACTTAGGTGTGTGCCCAGACCAGGAATCAAACCCGTGACCTTCTGGTACATGGGATGACGCTCCAACCAACCGATCTACACCGGCCAGGGCGAGAAGTGCTTCTTTTTATTTTATTAATTTTTATTTTTTAAATTCCTGTGGGAGGAGAAGGTGGAACTTAACGGGTAGAATTTGGATAGACTCAAAATTGTGGCCAGGGCTCTCCCAGTACGGAGATGGCACCAGAAGTTGAGAGCCAGCAACACATCTAAGGTTGAAAAAGTAGTAAACTATACAGACTCCTAAGACACATGATTGAAAATGCCTGTACCAATCCAAGGAGATCATCAGAGCCATGTTTTAAAATGCTTAATATTGCTGTGGGTTTTTAAATGTTGATGGAAGGCAAGCGTGAGGGACTAGGCTGTTCTTTCCTTAGACATTGGCAGAGGAAGAGCCAACCATAGTTGAAAAAGAGAGAATTGTTTGGGGGCTGTCTGTTAGCAGCTTTGGTATCTGCACCGTTCTTCCCATCTCCTGCCTCACAATGGCCACAGAGCTGAGGTTTTACAACTGGGGGGATCAGGAGAGCAGTGTTGGAGGTGAAGAATGAGTTAAATGTGGAATCTAAGGTGTCTGTAGAAGTTAGAGTGCTTTCTTTCATAATAGAATTGTGAGACCTTTACAATCAATCTGATTCCTGGTTGGCTCCAGTTTATTTTCTCACGTGACTTTCGATAGAACACTTACAGTGGAATCTCTTACGTTGGTCTCGTTCAGGCTGCCCAGCAAATCATTGAACTTCAGGAAGCTGCGCAAATAAATGCAGGTTTACAGCCAACCAACCTGGGAAGGAACAACAGCCTGCACGACATGAAGACCGTGGTAAAGACCTGGAGGAACAGGCTGCCCATTGTGTCTGACGACTTGTCTCACTGGAGCAGCGTCTTCATGTGGCGGCAGCATCATTACCAGGGTAAACCTACCTGGTCCGGCATGCATTCATCATGTAATTTCCCAGACACCCCACTGTTCTGGTTTCATGTCTTGGGTTTTTTTTTTTTTACCAGATTCTCTAATTTTTGGTGGGTATGGGAGATGGTGGTGGTATGGTGAGACAAAGGGAAGGTGATGAGAGATGGGAAGGATTTTTCTTACCTGTTATATTTTTTCTAGCTAGAACAGAAGTGCTGCTTGACACTGCTTCTTGGATCAGGGGCTCAGGCCAGTGTGACCGGAGCTCTGGGTTGTGGCTCTTTGTTTTGAACACCACCCTTCACCTCCCCCGGAGAACTGCTCTTAGGTGGCTGTGTGGGTAGCCTTCCCAGTTTTCTGGTCCCCTCTGCTCATACACGAACCCTTCCAGATATCTGTTTAGAGCAGCCTTCGTGATTTAGTTAGCCAAGATGGTAACACTCAATAGTTAGTGCTTTTTATATCTCTTGATATAAAATACAAGGAAAAGTAGTAAGAAGTTATTTTGGAGCTTCCCATCTTCATAAGCCATGTGTGTTTGTTTTCATTTTTTACTTAAGCCTTATTGTGGGACACTTTGAAAATGTTTGGCATGGACTAATAACTCATTTCTTTGCTCTCTAGCTATTGTAACTGCGTATGAAAATAGTTCTCAGCATGATCCAAGTTCCAATAATGCTATGCTTGGAGTTCATGCATCAGCTTCAGCAATCATCCAGTATGGAAAAATTGCCCGGAAACAAGGACTGGTCAATGTAGCTCTGGATATATTAAGTCGTATTCATACTATTCCAACTGTTCCTATCGTGGATTGCTTCCAGAAGATCCGACAGCAAGTCAAGTGCTACCTCCAACTGGCTGGAGTCATGGGGAAAAACGAGTGTATGCAGGTAGAGTGCCATCAGGGCCGGGTGCCTGCCCCAGTGCCCAGCAGGTCCAGTAAAAAAGGGTAGGAGTGTCCACATGGAACTCCTGGTTCAGACAGTAGGGAAGAACTTTCAACAAATATAGCCTTAGTTAGGGAAGCAGATCTTCCTAAACAAGAAAGGGGAAGGAAAGCACTTGAGTGAATGCATATATATGTTTAATCTCACCTGAGGCATGCTTTTGTTGATTTTAAGGAGAGGGGGAGAGGAGACAGAGAGAGAAACATTGAAGTGAGAGTGAAACATTGAATGTTGACTCAGTTATGCACCCCAACCGGGGATTGAAAACCTGCACCCACAACCTGGGAAAGTTCCCTGACTGGGAATCGAACCTGCTACCTTTTGGTTTACAGGACAATGCTTCAACCAACTGAGCCACACTGGCCAGGGCACCACTTGAGTATTTGAATTTTGTCATCTCTGTTCTTTCATATACTTGGTTAATGTATTTAAGGAAAAAAAATTAGACTGCAAAAGTATGAGGATATTGTAATGTAGATATTGGTTATGTTCACAGGAATATTAATAAAATCAGTAAACTGTTTAGACATCTATATAAAAGCCTAAGCAACCGGCTGACCCACCAACTGACTGACTGTCCGGTAGCTATTACATGCACTGACCGCCACGAGGCAGATGCTCAAGGCAGGAGCGGAAACCACAGGCATGGAAACATGGAACAGATTGATGAATCTCAGGGAGAAGTGGGGAAGGGGAAGGGCGGGAAGAGATTCACCAAAGATCTTACATGATTATCAGAAGTCTAATGCAAAGATCCATGTACTGGTGGGGTCCCTTGGCCTGGCCTGCGGGGATCAGGCCGAAACCCGCTGTCTGACATCTCTGAAGGGGTCCTGGATTGCAAGAAAGCGCAGGCCAGGTGTGAGACCTAACAGTCCACAAATCCATGCACTGGACCTCAAGTATGAAATAATACCCTTAAAGCGTCTAAAACCTGAATTAGTATTTAGTGGTTCAGTTTAAATACTACTTGTCAATAGATATTCATGGTAGGCAAATCTGTTGTCAATTTAAAGTATATTTGTCGCTTTAACTGGTTTGGCTCAGTGGATTGAGCATCGGCCTGCAGACTGAAAGGTCCCAGGTTCGATTCCAGTCAAGGGCATGTGCCTTGGTTGCGGGCACATCCCCAGTAGGAAGTGTGCAGGAGGCAGCTGATTGATGTTTCTCTCTCATCGATGTTTCTAACTCTCTGTCCCTTCCTCTCTGTAAAAAAATCAATAAAAAAAAAAAAAGTATATTTGTCAATGACCTTTAGGATTTATTGGTTAGATTAATATTTTAATGAATTTGTTATATTGTATAAAAATTTCAAGGACTTTTTTCTACACTTTTTTTTAAAACAGGGGCTTGAAGTTATAGAATCTACAAACTTAAAATACTTCACAAAAGAGATGACAGCTGAATTTTATGCACTGAAGGGAATGTTCTTGGCTCAGATTAACAAGTATGTATGTTGCATAGGAGGAAAGTAAGAGTAAAACTCAACTACTTTTAAATGGTTATTTATTACTTGAAACTGATGTAAATATCAAGCTTAAAATTGGTATGATTCGGTGATAGTTGTCAGGTGTGATGTTTCAGGTATTATACCTTTGTAGAGAGAGTAACTTCCAGCCGATTGATAAGCCAGTTTGATGTGTACTTTAAAAGCTTTTTAAAAAGGAGTTGCTTGAAAATAGAATGGCTGATAACATGGATTCATTTCCCCATTTTCTCAGCATGCCATTGGGGCACAGAGTTGATCCCTTTTATGGAGATGCTTCTTATTTTAGATCAGGGGTCAGTCATCTATGGCCTGCAGGCCAAATCCAGCCAGTGTCTGGAATTATAAATGACATATTGGAGCACACGCACACCCTTGACGTGTCTATGGCTGTTCACAATACAGCCACAGAGTTGAGTTGTGACAGAAATTAGATGGCTTGCAAAGCCTAACATGTTTTCTCACTGATCCATTACAGAAAAAGGTAGCTAAACCTATTGTAGAGAAATGAATATCAGGTGAAATTTTATAAAATATACAAATTATATATACTTACAAGATGCTACCTATTGCTATATATAGAGCTATAAAACCCACTTTTCACATTTTCAGTTACAGGGGTTGCAGAAAGCTTATCTAATCTAATAAAAGAGTAATATGCAAATTGTGTCACTTTGCTACACCTAAGCCACGCCCACCAACCAATCAGAGCCACTTCATGCCAATTAACCCAGCCAAGATGGCAGCCACGGAGCTAGAACAAGCAGGAGGCAATGGAGGAAGTTAAGGTTCCTGTCTGTCTAGGCTGGCTGTGACCTCTGCTCAAGGCAACAAAGTTTCAATTATAGAAGATAAACCCCAGATACCTGCTTCCAGCCTTGGGCTCAAGGAAGCGCTGAGAGCCTGGGTTGTCAGGGGCAACCTGACCTGGGCTCCAGTTAAAGCAACAACGTTTCCACTTTAGAAGTTAAATAAATCCCAGAAACCAGCTTTCAGCCAGCCATGCTGCAAACAGCCCTTAGCCACTCACCAGGCTGGCCAGGCACCCCAGGGGGGAACACCCACCTTGAAGGGGCTGTGGCCAGCCTGCAAACAGCCATCAGCCACTCACCCAGACTGGCCAGGTACCCCAGCAGGACCCCATTCCCTGAAGGGGATGTGGCCAGCCTGAAAACGGCCCTCAGCTCCTCACCCAGGCTGGCTATGCACCCCAGTGGGGCGACATCCACCTTGAAGGGGCTGTGGCCAGCCTGCAAACAGCCATCACCCAGGCTGGCCAGGCACCCCAGTGGGACCCCCACTCTGATCCAGGACACCCTTCAGGGCAAACCAGCCGGCCCCCACCCATGCACCAGGCCTCTATATAATAAAGGTATAATATGCAAATTGACCCTAACAGCAGAACCATTGGGAATGACTGGTCACTATGACACACTGACCACCAGGGGGCAGATGCTCAATGCAGGAGTTGCCCTCTGGTGGTCAGTGCGTTCCCACAGTGGGAGCTCTGCTCAGCCACAAGCCAGGCTGATAGCTGACAGCACAGCAGTGGTGGTGGGAGCCTCTCCTGCCTCCTCAGCAGAGCTAAGGATGTCCGACTGCAGCTTAGGCCTGCTCCCTGCTGGCAAGTGGACATCCCCTGAGGGCCCCCGTGCTGCTAGAGGGATGTCTGGCTGCCAGCTTGGGCCTGATCCCCCCAGGGAGCAGGCCTAAGCCAGCAGGTGGACATCTCCTGAGTGGTCCCAGATTACTAGAGGGCACAGACCGGGCTGAAGGACCCCCCCCCCCCCCCCCGC
>PVJC01021074.1:0-14439 GCA_004026665.1 Murina feae | reverse complement strand
CCTTGACCTGAGCTCCCAGGAGGCGAGCACAGTGGCAGTGGTGTGAGCCTCTCCTGCCTCCACAGCAGCACTAAGGATGTCTGACTGTTAGCTGGAGTGGACATCTCCCAAGGGCTTCTGGACTGCGAGGGGATGCAGGCCAGGCAGAGGGACAACCCCTCCCACCCTCCTCCAGTGCACAAATTTGTAGTAAGTTTTGAAGTTGGGAAGTATTCCCTCAGTTTGCTATATTTCAAGATTGTTTTGGCTTTTGGGGGTCCCTTACATTTCCATATTAATTTCAGGTTATTTCTGCAAAAAGAAACTATGACAGGGATTGCACTGAATCTGTAGATTAATTTTAGGGGGCAGTATTGCTATGGTAATAGTATTAAATCTCCAATCCATGAACATAGGACTCACTTACTTAGGTCATCTTTAGTTTCGTTTAACAATATTTTATAGTTTTCAATGTACAAGTCTTACATTTCATATGTTAATTTTATTCTTAAATATTTTATTCCTTTTGATGGTATAAAATGCTTTCTTAATTTTATTTTCAGATTGTCCATTGCTAAGGTATAGAAATACAACTGGATTTTAAATATTGATCTTGTATTTTTCAACTTTGCTGTAATAGTTCTTTTGTGCCTTCTTTAGGTTTTTCTGTATATAAGATCTTGCAATCTTCAAATAGAGATAGTTAGCATTTTCCTTGCTGATCTTCATGCCTGTTTGCTCTGGTTAAGAATTCTAGCACTAAGTTGAAGTAGAAGTGGTGAAAATGGACATCCTTGTCTTATTCCAGTTCTCAGAGGAAAACTTTGTATTGTCCAGCATTGAGCTGTGGGTTTCTCATGTATGACCATCATATTAACGTGGTTTCCTTCTATTCCTAGTTTGTTGAGCATTTTTATCATGAAAAGATGTTGCATTTTTGTCAAATGCTTTTTCTTCATCAACTGAGACAATGTGTTTCTCTTTCATTCTGTTAATGTGGTGTAGTATATGGATTAATTTTTGTATATTGAATCACTCCTTGCATTGCTGGTAAATCCCACTTGGTCACTGTGCATAATCTTTAAATATGTTGTTGGACTTGGTTTGCTAAAATTTTGCTGAGGATGTTTGCATCTGTATTAATAAGGGATATGGATGTGTAGTTCTCTTTGATGTCTTGTACACTGTTGGTTTGATACTAATGTGGTGCAGCCACTATGGAAAACACTTTGGCAGTTCTTCAAAAAATTAAACATAGGAGCAGTTCCACTCCTTGGTATATTACCCGAAATAATTGAGAGTGAGTTCTCCGATAGGTACTTATTCATGAGTGTTCACAGCAGTACTGTTAAAGTAGCTAGAATGTTAAAACACCTCAAATGCATGGATAAACAAAATGTGGCATATACAGGTAGTGGAATAGTATGTTGTCATAGAAAGGAATAAAGTACTCATACATGCTTCAGTCTGTGCTAAGTGAAAGGCCAGACACATAATGTGTGATTCCCTTACCATGAAATATGAAGAAATGGTAAATCTATATAGATACAGCAGGCAGATTGGTGGTCCCCAGAGGTTGCTTCATGGCTAGGAGTTTTCTTATGGGATGATGAAACGTTTGGCGCTGCATGCATAGAGGTGGCACCTGCACGACCTGTATATACAGAGTGCGTGACTCTACTAAATGCCACGGAATCGCTGTTCACTTTTAAATGGTGAATTTTTTTATGTGACGTTCACCTGGAAAGAAAATCAAATTGATGTTTTGATTTGCATCCTCACAGGTCTGAGGAAGCAAACAAAGCCTTTTCTGCAGCTGTGCAGATGCATGATGTGCTGGTGAAGGCTTGGGCCATGTGGGGCGATTACCTGGAGAACATCTTCGTGAAGGAGCGGCAGCTACATCTTGGAGTGTCTGCCATTACCTGTTACCTGCATGCATGCCGGCATCAGAATGAGAGCAAATCAAGGAAATACTTAGCCAAGGTGAGGCCAGAAGAATTAGCTCTGACCAGAGATCAGTCTGGTAGCCTTCAGGTTTGGATGACAATTCAGCTGCTTCCGATTATGCTGGGTGAGAGGCTTATTTCCTGCCTTAACTCTCCATTTTTATCACTCTTCAAAGTACCTTTCCTATTTCAGTTTTAAAGCTGAGAAAACTGAGGTCTGGACATACTCGGGATCCCAGGACATTTAAGCAGCAAAACGGAGCCTGGAGTCTGGGTCTTAGGTCTCAAGTCCAGTGTTCACTGTGGGATTTCACACTGGACAGAGGTTTCTGCCCACTAATGAGGAGTTTGCAAGGAGACCTTACCTGCTAGATACCTGTTAGATTCTGCTCTCGCCTGCAGGGACAGTGCACCATGTTCATAGAGCCTATCAGCTCTAGTCGCAGGTCATGGTGAGTCCCATGGCTTCTGCGCACACTACAGGGTGAGGTCCTGGTTGCTGGCGTTCTCATCCTTTGTTGCCTCAGCGTAGTGCTGGACACAGGATTGGCAAGTTGACATGTGCCCAGTGATGGTCACCAGCTTGAGAATCTTTCAGTGTTGCTCCTCTTGTCCCTCATCCCTGCCACAAAACATATAAATATAGCCCGGAATTAATTCTTGCAGAAATCTTAAGAATAAGTTATTTTTCTTTCCTGTTTTGTTTGTCAAAGGTGTGGATTTTTTTAGAATTCCTTGAGGTGATGCCAAAATGTGGAATGTATAGCAGCACATAGTAGGTCCAGCCAACTGTAGTAACAAACCAACTCCATGAGGCAAAGAAACCATTTACATATCTGGTTCCAAATTTGCTTATTTCTAGATGTCATTGTTTCAGACATCCTTGGACATGGGGCTGCCAGCCTGTGGCCTACCTGATGCTAGGGTGGCGTTCCTCTGAGATTTTTCGCGAAAGTCCAGTTTGTATTGGTGCAGTCACGGGTGGGAGTTAGCAGGCCCTCACCATCCACCTCAAGGTCACTGGCCATCACCAGCTAGTTGATTGGATCAATTAATAATTGGCATTAAAGCTAAGTCTAAATGAAAAACTTTATTTTAATTTTTGGTTTCATTTATCTGGTAAGTTTAGCAATATTGTTGGCCCTTTGGTGGTATGTTTCCAGTAAAACGACTCTGTATGGTATTTTAATGCTGGAAAAAGTCACTTTAAAGGCCTCAGAATTTTTATTCAACTCTAGGATGTTTCCTTCTACCCTAGGTGCTGTGGCTTTTAAGTTTTGATGATGATAAAAACACTTTGGCAGATGCTGTCGACAAATACTGCATTGGTGTGCCGCCCATCCAGTGGCTGGCCTGGATCCCGCAGCTGCTCACCTGCCTGGTGGGCTCAGAAGGAAAGCTGCTCTTGAATCTCATCAGCCAGGTCAGAATAACAAGAAGGTGTTTTTGTTCACAAAAAATTGTCTTTCTTTCACATTCTTCTTTTCCAGAAAGAAAATGTGCATGCTCACATGGGAAATAAGTTAAAGAGATGGGAACATGTACACATCCAGCCATCACTTTAAACAAAACATAATTAAGTGTGATTGAAGAATGTATCAGGGTCGAAATGAAATAATCTGCTATAGCATTGCTGTATTAAAGTGGTAATTTCTTTGCTTGAACTTGTTGCCACATAAGATGCAAATACTGTTTAACCTTGGTTTTTTAATATCTCCCATCTCGAACAATCGGTTCTTGACCAAGTTGTTCACAGAATAAGTGTCTTGGTTATTGAACACAGCTTCAGTTCTCGACCTGACAACCCTTTCTTGCTGATACATCAGCATGACAAAAAGTTATCTCTCAAGCCACAAGCAAAGGAGGGAATGTGAGTCCGTTTACTGCTAAACAACCCAGGAAGTTATGCTACATATATACATATGTATATGTATATATATGTATGTATGTATTTGTATGTATGTATATATGTATTTGTATGTATGTATATATGTATTGCTTTTGTTGCTAGAAATGGATGATTAGCACAATTTTAGAACATATATAGGCCGTCAGAAGTGCTACTATAGCTAAATGATCACAGGCAATTGAAGAGGTAGAAAAACTGGTTGATTTGGGTGAAGGAAAAGTAGTTTGCAGGTGACAGCATTTCACAGACAGTGAGATGTGAGAAAGCAAAGATGCTGCATGCTGACTTTGTGAAAGACACTCTGTAATGAGTGCCAAAAGTGACTTAGGGTGGTAGGAGTGGTTCTGTAAATCTCAGAAGAGAAGTGTTTGTTTATAGATTAAACAGTACATTAGACATATAAGAAAGGTTAAAGTAGGGAATCATTTGGGGCTCTGGAACAAATTAATTCAATTTATATTATTTCTAATGGGAAAAAATGATTCCGTTTTTGAACAAATTGCTTCTCAAATAGCCTTCAGGAACAAATTAAATTCGAGAACTAAGGCTCCACTGTGACGTAACGATTCTCTTAAAATGTAGGATTACTAGTGAGTATTCTGAGAGCTGGTCACAGTGAAATGTGTGTCTGATTGCTATTTTATAACCGATTTCCTGTCTGTGCAAGGAGGTCTTCAGAGATTCCCTTTAGAATAAAACTCTCTTATGCATGTGGAGGTTGTTGTCCTTGGTAGAGTTGTTTGGCTGTGGCTGATAGAGAATTAAAGTTGGATGCATTGAGGTTGGTGACAGGGTATTGGGCATTTTTTAAGAATGGTTCCAGAATGTTCCTGTCCTGAGAAAACATTAGGGGAAGGACCGAACAGTAGAAACTTAAAGATACCTCAATCTCGAATATAGTACCTTTGTGCTTCCTTTTATAAAATCACTAGAGGCCTAGTGCACAAATGTGTGCACCAGTGAGGTCCCTCGGCCTGGCCTGCAGGGTTGGGCTGAAACCGGCTCTCCAGCATCCCTAAAAGGGTCCCGGATTGTGAGAAGTGCAGGCCAGGCCGAGAGAACCCACCGGAGCAGGACCCGGGCCGGGCAGGGGAGGGACCACGGGAGGGCTCCAGGGCATGTCCGGCCTGTCTCACTCAGTCCTGATCAGCGGACCCCAGCAGCAAGCTAATCTACTAGTCAGAGCATCTGCCCCCTGGTGGTCAGTGCACATCATAGCGAGCAGTTGAATGGCCTTAGCATACCATTAGCATATTACACTTTGGTTGGTTGAATGGCCGACTGGTTGACCAGACACTTAGCATATTAGCATTTTATTATATACGATGTAACTTTCCATGAATGAGGAGCATCGTCACCAAGCACTTAGGAATATGCCACTCATCATTTTGTCAGTTTACGTGTCTTTTTACATGTGGTGCATCATCTGTTTTTTACCCAGAAATGGTTTTCTTTTTTCCTTGAGAGGAGGTAGCTGTATTTCTGGAACTGGTGTTTTCTTTGGGGTTTATCTCTCAGGATTAGATTCGGTCTATGTGTATTGTCATTCGTTGAACATCTCTTAATGTACATTAGCCAAACCACCCCGTGGCTGTGCCAGAGTGAGATAATATCTACTCAGCTCCTTGAGGGAGCCCTGTAACCCCAATTTGATAAAACTGGTTTTTCTTACTGTAAATAGAAAACTTTAAATCTCCTCCTTGCTGCAGTTATGCAGAGGAAAGTTACTCACTGAAAGTTACTCACTAATTGTCAGCTAGAAACATTTCACTCGTCCCCGTGAACTGTGCCAAGTGGAAGGCTGCTTGGTTGGTGTCTTTTTGTATTTTCCTTTGGTTGCCTGAGTGAAATTCAGGGACTTGGGCATTTTGCCTTCCTGAGACTTACAGAATCAAGTGACAGTGTGGTTTCTGTGTCATTCACGGTCCCCATGCAGAACTGCTGAAATGCATGCACCGTGTTGATCTTTCCTGGGTCTTTAAAGCTAAACTGGATGTGTTACCTGCTGTTTAAAATGGCCTCATCTATTAGGTCAGTATGTGCTTCCTTGGTCCAAATGTAGACCAGCCACCCATTTATGATTTATATCTGTTATTTTGATACAAAGAGTCTTCATCCGGAAGAACGGTGAGCAGTGTTCTTCATTACTCTCTGTCTCTGAGCAGGTCGGGCGCGTGTACCCCCAGGCAGTCTACTTTCCCATCCGGACCCTGTACCTGACTCTGAAAATAGAGCAGCGGGAACGCTACAAGAGTGGTATGTGTCGGGCGGGGCCGCTGCCAGGCTGCGGAGGGGTTGTTCCACGGGGCTTTCCCATCCACTTGGCTGTGGACACGCCTGCCCCACAGCAGACTTCCCAGCACGTGGGCCAGTTGTTAGCCAGTGGGAGAGAATATTTTGGGACCAGAACCAGAGCCTGATCCTCTTGAGTGAAATTTATGGTTCCTCTTTGCCATAATGTAATTGGTTATCCATTTACCTGAGTGATTTGATCCTTAAGTAGAAATCATATATTAAATTTTTAGCTATAGGTAATTACAAGTAACTTACCTAATCCTGGTAAGCAGTATAAATGTTAGTTACTGTAAGATTTTAAATCTATATTGAGTAGTCCCTGTATATAAAGAAATAACTTATTTCATGGTTCCAGTTGCCCACTAAGCGTGGTGCTTTGTACACAAAGGATTGTTTGCTTCAGAATATTTTTACTACCCAGACATTTGTGCTACGAGAGCAGAGTTTTTCTCAGCAGCATCGTCTGCCAGCGAGCTGGGGGGTAGGAGGTTGCACGGCACACTTCCGCCCTGACCTCCTGGGCCCACCTCGGTAGATGCATGTGTTGGTCACTTGAAAATTAAGATGTTTTTTGCCCTGACTGGTTTGGCTCAGTGGATAGAGCATCGGCCTGCGAACTGAAAGGTCCCAGGTTTGATTCCGGTCAAGGGCATGTACCTTGGTTGCGGGCACATCCCCAGTAGGGGCGTGCAGGAGGCAGCTGATCGATGTTTCTTTCTCATCGATGTTCCTAACTCTCTATCCCTCTCCCTTCCTCTCTGTAAAAAATCAATAAAATATATTTAAAAAAAAGAAAAAAAAAGAAAAGAAAATTAAGATGTTTTTATTCTAAGTGAGCTGAAGCTTAGGTAAACGGGGCTCGTGGGTTTTAATAACATTTCTCATTTAACAAGTGCTGGTAT
This sequence comes from Murina feae, assembly GCA_004026665.1. NCBI lineage: Eukaryota > Metazoa > Chordata > Mammalia > Chiroptera > Vespertilionidae > Murina > Murina feae. Next base: position 7,405 of record PVJC01021074.1, on the reverse strand, counting down.
TTTTCAAAAATACCATTTTACATGTGGTTTGGATTTCCTAGGTGAAGAATGTAGACTTGCTTGTTAACTACTCTTGAGCTACAGTACAAGGCACGTATTGTAAACAAAAATGTTTATTCTTAGAGGCAAGGTGAAAGAGGGGGTATCGCGCACACTGGGCGGCCTCACAGGTGCCCCCGCCAGCATGCTGCCACGCTTGCTTTCTTGTCAGCACTCCGCTGAGCCAGTGGAAGGCGGGTTGTAGGCAGTCACGTTGTCTGCGCCAAGTTCCTCAGGGCACCTCTCCTGAGAACCGGGCACCCTCCCACATAGTCCTGGGGAAACATCTCGTGAGTCAGCATCGGCAGGAACCAGTGTTCCTTTGGCCGGTGGGTCCTCTAGAGCACCAAGCTCCAGCATCGGTCAGTTTTGCGCTGACATTGGCGTTGTGTGTGTTGCTCTCAGATTCTGGACAGCAGCAGCCAAGTTCAGTGGGTAACCAGTCCCATTCTGCATCAGATCCAGGGCCCATAAGAGCAACAGCACCCATGTGGCGCTGCAGCCGAATCATGCACATGCAGCGGGAACTGCACCCAACCCTTCTGTCTTCCCTGGAAGGCATCGTCGATCAGATGGTCTGGTTCCGAGAGAACTGGCACGAAGAGGTACGTGGACGTGATCTCGAGAATGTCGTTCCTCGTGCTTCTGTGGCCGCGTGATGGTCAGTCAGGTGCCTGGTCGTGGAGCACGTTTCTTGTTGAGCTGAATGATAGAGTTGGCAAAGAGTTAATGTTTGCGCACTAGTGTGACCTTAACTATCGGAAGTGGGAGATTTCAAATGAGGGTGAAATGGAGGGAACCTGCCCTCACAGTGCTTACTTTGCTCACTCATATGAGCTCAGTCACTCAAATGCCGTGAATTGCCAGGCAGCAGTGGCGGGCGCGAGCAGGCGCGGTGGCGTAGGTAACTGACTGCAGTGATGCCAGAGGCAGGAGGCGGTTCTTCAGTGACCTTCTCAGCAGCAGGCCCATCCTTTATGGTCCAGGGGTCTTTCTAGTTGTTATCACCGTGTTCTTTTGTGTGCACACACAGACGTGCGGCAGTGACACTGCGCATCCGAATAAGGTTTTCCCGTGGTTGATCAGCTGGAGGGGATGCTAGGCCACTCCGCATTGTTAAAACACAGCTCAGGGTGTGGGGCTCCCATGGTTTTACACCAGCTGGGCCACAGAATCGCGCTGGCGGTGGTGGGGTAGCTGCTCGATTCAAGAGCTTTTTGTGTGAATGGTGTTTGGTCTCTTCCCACTAGGTTCTCAGGCAGCTCCAACAGGGCCTGGCAAAATGTTACTCCGTCGCATTTGAGAAAAGCGGAGCGGTGTCCGATGCCAAAATCACCCCCCACACCCTGAACTTCGTCAAGAAGCTGGTGAGCACGTTCGGGGTGGGCCTGGAGAACGTCTCCAACGTCTCCACCATGTTCTCCAGCGCGGCCTCCGAGTCTCTAGCCAGGCGGGCGCAGGCCACTGCGCAGGACCCTGTCTTCCAGAAGCTGAAGGGCCAGTTCACAACCGGTGAGTCGCACTCTGTTCTTCCTGCACGGGGAACGTTCCACGCACTGTTTCTCCTTGGGCTTTAGCATAGAAGGTAATTGCATTCATTCATTTATTTTTTATTTGTTCATTTTTCATTAATTGTCTTGTCACTGTACTGGGTGAGCTGGTTATACTGTTTAGATTCATCACAAGAAAAGCTTAAGGCTCACCAGCCTGCAACTGCATAGCCTCCTTTCCAGTGCAGGGTTGCCGTTTGGAGCCAGAGCACCAGGCTCCACCTCTGGGGTTAGAAGTAGGATGGTTTCAGGCAGACCCTTCTCCTGCTCCTCGATCCCTCCCTCCACTTGATCTTTGCGGGAAAACTCAACAGTGAAACTCAAAGGGGGGCCTCGGGGTGACAGGGAAGGTTCACACTGGCAGGGATTCTGGTGGACAGTGTTAGGGAGGTTGTGTTTGTTTTTTTTTAATGTATTTTTTAATTGATTTTTTACAGAGAGGAAGGGAGAGGGATAGAGAGTTAGAAACATCGATGAGAGAGAAACATCGATCAGCTGCCTCCTGCACACTCCCCGCTGGGGTGTGCCTGCAACCAAGGTACATGCCCTTGACCGGAATCGAACCTGGGGACCCTTCAGTCCACAGGCTGACTCTCTATCCACTGAGCCGAACCGGTTAGGGCGGAAGGTTGTGTTTTTATTACTTGTCCCTGGTTCAGGTTCATGCATTTTCCCAGACCTGTGGGAGCATGAGTTCTGGCTCTGCCATGTTCTGCGTGATCTGAGGTAGTCTGTCTCCATCTGTCAGATCGGGGTCCTCATCCCTCAGCACGTGCAGGTATGCGTGCCCTGGGCCTCAGAGCACTCATTCCTAGTCCTTGCTCTGCTTCCTTCCCATTCATTTGGGGCAGGCTCTCTCCCGCCTGCAGGCTTGTAAGTCCGGAGTGTCAACCAGTGAGTGATTATCACAGGAAAACAAGACTTGCCTGGTAAAATTTCCCAAAGCCAAAAAACATTTCAGCTGAATTACTGCTTTTGTAACCATCTTTATCAAGCATTCTTTCTTGTCCTGCCAGTGTTTGCTCAGTGGTTAGAGTGTTGGCCGTGCACCGAAGGTTGTGGGTTTGATTCCCAGTCAAGGGCACGTACCTGGATTGAAGGCTTGATCCCTGGCCCTAGTTGGAGCATGTGCAGGAGGCAACCAATGTGTCCTTCCCACATTGATGGTTTTCTCTCTCTCCCCTCCTCCCTTTCACTCTCTCTAAAAATCAGTGGAAAAAATACCCTTGGGTGAGGATTAACCACAATAAGAAATTCTTTCTTCATTGTTATGTTAAACCATAGAATAAATGGTTCACATTTTTTAGATATTTAAGTATCTTTTTAAAAGGTTTATAGCTCAGAGATCTTAAAGATGTATATCTGTAAAGTAGGTTGCAGTGATATGAAAGGAACTGTTTGCCCCACTAATTACAAAGGACACAGGGCAGCTGTAGGCAGGACTGACCTGAGGCCCATGGGCAGCCCAGCGCGTGTGTCCCATCATCACTCCAGGGTGGGCCGGTGTCCCGCCCTCAAGGGGTGAGCCTGAGCGCTTCCTCTGAAGAAGCAACCCCTGGAGGAAAGTGCGCTCTGAAAAGTAAGAGTCATGCCCTCTCAACTTTCACACTGAAGTCTTCCTCTTCGTTTTCTCTGTAAAGTCCATGTGGCGCGTGGTCTGCCCTCCTTCTCTGGGAAAGGAAGGGTTAGAGTTCATGGAAGCTCTCCTATTTTACTTAAAAGAGGCGATGTTCAGTTCATCTTAACATTCCAGATTATTAAGTCAGTTGCAGCCTGAAATAATGATGTGAAGTGGGACAAATCTGGATTTGGGGGGCAGGGGGAGGGGCGGTGACACAAACTAGAACTTGAAAGGAGGCTGTTAGGCTCTGAGCCTCCTTAACTGGAGTGAGTTTCAGGCCTGGCACAGAGGCCTCTGGTCACTCTGCTCATGGCGCCGAGAAGACCGTCTCTGTTCCCACACTGTTTGTCTGTGAGCCGGTGGGAGAAAGTTCAAAAACAGCCCATCACGTTCCCCCGGAGCGAAGGGCAGCCCTGCCCGGCTCACCCACATGACCTAACTGGGCAGAGGAGTGTTTGGGAGAGACTTGGCACCCTCGCTGCCTCCAGCGGTGTGTGAAGGTGCCTTAGCCGCCAGGGCCTTCTCATTTGGCCTCAGGATAAGTCGCCTTGTGGGCCCGCAGACAGTGCCTCCCCAGGCTCTCGCCAACCTGTTTCTCGCAGAAATCGTTGGCTTTCCTGGCCTTTGGGCTCGGGCAGGTTAGGGTGTGCAGAGCTCCCATGGCCCCTGTGCTAATCTGGGTGGCAACTGAGGTTTATTTTAAAGAAGGACTTTGCATGTCATTGACCTCTTATTATTGAGTCTGAATAAACTGAGAGCCAGAGTGTTTTTGCTGAAGTGGAAAGTGCATGTTTCCCGTTTCTGTCATTTTGGTTTCTTGCCTTCGCTCCTTCTGAGGAAGTGATGTGTCACTCGGGCTCCGTGGGGCCGCTGGTGCTGTGTGCACGCTCACACAGGCCGTTTGCTGGGCGATGCTGCTCTCCAGGCGACCTCTAGTGGGGGCACCTTTTAGTGGGGGGGGCACAGTGCTGAGACGTTCATGCAGGGGCCCCCTGGGGTCTCCCCATCCTGCCTGAAGAGGATAGGCCGCGATTGGGGTGCGGTCCTTCGGTCACTCAAGAGCCGGCCACACCAAGGGCTTCACTCTGTCTCAGGCCCCAGTTTCCATGAGGAAGAGCAAGAGGGCTCCTAGGGGTCGATGCTGGCTGCTCCCAGCTGCGCGCCGGGCAGTGGCTTGGGGGTGAATTGGAGGAGCTGGTGACAGAAATGACTGAAACGCTCATTCATGTTTTATCTTGAAGATTTTGACTTCAGTGTTCCAGGGTCCATGAAGCTTCATAACCTCATTTCTAAATTGAAAAAGTGGATCAAAATTCTGGAGGCCAAAACCAAGCAACTTCCGAAATTCTTCCTCATAGAAGAAAAGTGTCGGTTTTTGAGCAATTTCTCCGCACAGACAGCTGAAGTGGAAATCCCAGGGGAGTTCCTGATGCCAAAGCCGACACACTATTATATCAAGATCGCTCGGTGAGTGCGCAGTGCGCAGTGCGCGGGTCCTGGCTGATGGCTGGGTGAGTGCTCAGTGCGCGGGGCCTGGCTGATGGCTCGGTGAGTGCGCAGGGCCTGGCTGATCGCTAGGTGAGTGCGCGGGGCCTGGCTGATGGCTAGGTGAGTGCCCGGGGCCTGGCAGAAGGCTCGGTGAGTGCCTGGGGCCTGGCTGATGGCTCGGTGAGTGCGCGGGGCCTGGTTCGATCATGGCACATCCCCAGCTCACAGAGGTCTGCAGGCAGACCTGGTGGCGCTGAGAGCAAGACTGTCCTATGGTTTCACTGACCAGCTCTGAAAGGGTCTGACTAATGCCTTCAATATCTTGTTTGAGTCAAGTTTGTATTTGCTTCCTCAGAACCTTTTCAGACTCCCCAAAGAACTTGACCAAGTTCCCGTGTCTTTCCTCACACTTATAGCCCCGTGTTCAAACAGCACCAGGCGCTGTGGAATGTAGTGGAGTGTGTTGATCTCATTTGAAGCGTAAAGAGCTCTGTGGAGAGGCTCCCTTAACAAACAGGCAGGTGCTTCCTGTTTCTAACAGACCCAGAGCTCTGCTTTCCACCATCAGAATCACCCTTCCTTCCCGGAGACCTGCCTGGGGCCTGCCCAGCTCTCTCCTCTCTGACCTGTGTCAGGGCCAAGGCCCACGGTGAGGAGGGAAGAGCAGGGGTGTGTCAGGCCCTCGCTTGCTCCTCGGGGTACCTGTGTGTGCCAGGCAGGACCATCCCTCCCCCAGAGGCCAGAGCTGGTCCCTCCCTGTGCCGAGGCTGTGCTCAGGGCCAGCCCAGCGACCCACAGCCAGCTCCTGGACATGGACCCCCGGTTTGATTCTTTTGAAACTCCAGCTTCCTCGTTGTGCTTTCCGTCTGCCCTCTGCCGTGGCTCCTCCCTGGTTCTGTGATATAGTTGCACAGTTTGCACCTCGTCAGAACAAGGGCGGCGTGTAAGTGAACGAACGTAGCTACGCGTCTTACTTCCCATGACAGTTCCTACTAGTGCTTCTGGAAAGCTCCATTTTCTTTTCCAAGAAAAGGATTGGAAATTGAGACTGGGGGCATTTGTGTGTTCCGTAGGTTTATGCCCAGGGTGGAAATTGTGCAGAAGCACAACACCGCAGCCAGGAGGCTGTACATCCGAGGGCACAACGGCAAGATCTACCCGTACCTGGTCATGAACGACGCCTGCCTGACAGAGTCGCGGAGGGAGGAGCGTGTGCTGCAGCTGCTTCGCCTGCTGAACCCCTGCTTGGAGAAGAGAAAGGAAACCACAAAGAGGCACTTATTTTTCACAGGTAGGAGGGCCGCACTGGGGGCTGCCAGCAGTGCCTTTAGCCAGCCTTTCCCGTGCGCCGTGTGTCAGCGCCGAGATGCACTGAGCTACGCCAAGAGGGCAGGCCTTGCAAGGAGGAGCGGTCCCTCGGCAGGGCCCTGCTCTGGAGCAGCCCCCACCCCCAGCCTTTAGGCTCCTCACTGCAAGGTGGGTGCTCTGACACGTGTTTGGGGATGGAGGTGCCACCTTGACTCCCCCAGGAGCCCCCATGCTCTGGTGAAACCTGGGCTGAGTGGAGGGCTTGCTCTGGGTCTGTTACGAGCATGTTCCCTGTGAAGCGGGGCCTCTCAACTCCTGGGCCACTCGCTGCAGGATGTGGGAGCTTCCCTCAGCAGGTGGAACGCAAGACGCGGGAAGTCGGGGGGCGGGGGTAGGGCTCTTGCTCAGGGGCAGCATCTGAGGGAGGTCTTTCCATAACTGAGGTGCCCTGGTGGCTCCTGAGTGACCTGTTTCTGTCTGTAATGGGAACAGATGAGACACCTACCACCACCCCAGAGAAGAAAGCCATTGTCAGATCATCTTAGTATTAAATCCACGGCCAGGAGCCCGTCGCAGTACACACACAGTACATGGAACTTCCTTCTGAGGGCTAAGGTGCATCTAACCAATTTGACCTAAAATTTCCTTCCTTTAAGTGTATTATTGCCCAAATAAGACGTAGGTTGTGGAGAGCTGTGTGCGTGTGACACAGTGGAACGTGTACTAGTGTTGACTTGGCTGTGGGTAACAGATTGCTCTTCTTCCAAAGATAGAAACTTTTTAAAAAACCTTCACCCGAGGATATTTTTTCCCATTGATTTTTAGAGAGACAGTTGTAGGGAGGGAGAAGGAGGGTAAGAGAGAGAGACATCAATGCTGGAGAGTGGCTGCAAGTGCTGCGACTGGGGCTGGGGTCACACCTGCAACCCAGGTCCGTGCTCCTGACCAGGAATCGAACCTGTACCCTTTGGTGCACGGGCTGGTGCTCTAACCACTGAGCAACACCAGCCAGAGCCAAAGATACAAACCCTTGGTACCAAGTGCCAGCCCACAAGCATGTATGCCCTGGGATCCTTCGGATTTCTTTATGGATCGAACCGTGGCAGCAGACCACAAGCTGTGGTTTATGTGACATTAGACCGCGCGACTCTGTCCGTTAGCAGCCAGAGCACCTGTGCCATCTCGCCGGCAGCCCACGGGCAGCCACCGGGCCTAGGACGGCACAGGCTCAGCGGCACCGTGCGTTTGGCAGAGTCGTTATTCTCTTTGTTTAATAGATGTTTTTTATTGATTTCAGAGAGGGGAAGGGACAGAGATAGAAGCATCAATGATGAGACAATCACTGACTAGCTGCCTCCTGCGCGCCCCCCACTGGGGACTGAGCCTGCAACCCGGGCCT
>PVJC01021073.1:0-22749 GCA_004026665.1 Murina feae | reverse complement strand
GGCTGGCACAGGAGCAGTTAGGCATTGATCAGGCTGGCAGGGGAGTAGTTAGGGGTAATCGGCAGGTGAGTGATCAGGAGCCAGCAGTCCTGGATTGTGAAAGGGATGTCTGACTGTCCATTTAGGCCCCATCCCACCAGTGTGATTGGGCCTAAATGGTCAGTTGAACATCCCTCAAAGGGTCCCAGATTGGAAAGGGTGCAGGCTGGGCTGAGGGACACCACCCCACCCCCCCACTCCCACTCAGTGCACCAATTCGTGCAGCAGGCCTCTAGTATAATAATAAAAGTGTAATATGCTAATTAGACCAGACATCCTTCCAGATGTCATTCTAGACATCCTTTCTGATGATGCTGGGCTGGTGGGAAGGAGCCCAGGTTACAGTTGCCTGCCGGTGGAGGGAAGCCTGGGTCCCAGGTGCCAGAAGGAAGCCAGTTCTGGCGGATGGGGGAAGGAAGGCCTACTCTTGCATGAATTTTCATGCATTGGGCCTCTAGTAATGTGTATAAGAATCTTATCAGTATGTTATTACAATTGAAAGTATTATAATACTAGGGACCTGGCGCACAAGAAATTGTGCACTCGGGAGGTCCCTCAGGTTGGCCTGTGCCCTCTCACAGTCTGGGACCCCTCGAGGGATGTCCACCTGCTGGCATGCCTGGCCAGCAGGCGTGAGGGGCTGATGGCTGTTTGCAGGCTGGCCAAGCTCCCCAGAGTGGATTCTCACCCCACTGGGGTGTGAATAGCCTGGGTGAGGGGCTGAGGGCTGTTTTCAGGCTTCCCACAGTCCCTACTGGGGTGCCTGGGCAGCCTAGGTGTGGGGTTGAGGGCTGTTTTCAGGCTGCTCAAAACTCCCATTGATCCAACGTCTCAGCAAGGCTGGCTGGAAGCAGGTTTCTGGGGTTTATTTATCTTCTATAATTGATATACTGTTGCTTTAAGCTGAGGCCTAGGCAGGTAATGAAGCCTCCTGTTTGCTTCAGCTCTGTGGCTTCTATAATTGCAACTATGTTGCCTTGAGCAGAGAGAGGCCCAGCGGGCCTAGGCAGACAGTTTACTCCTGGTGCAATGAAAGCCTCCTGTTTACTCTAACTTCATGACTGCCAGCCTCCATCTTGGCTGGGTTAATTTGCATATAGCTGCTCTGATTGGCTGGTGGGTGTGGCTTAGGCAACCCAGAGAAACGGTCAATTTCAATATTACTCTTTTATTAGATTAGATTGTATGTTAACTATACATGAAAACTGAATTTTTAATAATTTATACTGCATTGACTTAATAGAATGAAAGAGAAAAATCACATGGTCATCAGAATAGATGCAAATAAAGCATTTGACATACTACAATATTCTTTCATGTTAAAAATTCTTAACAAATTGGGAGTAGAAGGAACACACTTCAACATAATAAATGTGACATATGACAAAATCATACCTACCATACTCAATGGTAGAAAATTGAAAGCTTTTTAAATATAAAATCAGGAATATGACTAGGGTGCCCTCTGACCACTCTTATTAAATAGCACTGGAAGTTTTAGTTAGAGCAGTTAGGCAAGACAAAGAAATAAAAGCCATCCACACTGGAAATGGAGAAGTAAAATTGTTATTTTTGCAGACAGTATGATTTTATACCTGAAAAATTCCTAAAGACTAACGACAACAACAAAAAAACTATTGGAACCAATGAATGAATTCAGTAAAGTTGCAGAATGTAAAACCAGCATACAGAAATCAGTTGTGTTTTCATATATTAACAATGAAACATCTGAAAAATAAAGGAAGAAAACTCTTTCACTCACAACAGCATCAAAAACAATACTTAGAAATAAATTTAACCAGGGAAGTAAAAGATCTATGCAATGAAAACTACAAAGCTTTGATGAAAGCAATTGTAAAAGACATAAATGAAAGATAACTCATACTTGTGGATTAGAAAAATTAATACCGTTAAAATGTCCAGACCACTCAAAACCATCTATAGATTCAACACAATCCTTATCCTAATTCCAATGACATTTTTTCACAGAAATAATAAAATGCCACCTTAAAATTTGTGTGACCTCATAAGTAACCCCAAATGGTCAAACAACCCTGAGAAAGAACAAAACCAAAAGCATTACAATTCCTTCTTTCAACCTATACTACAAAACTATAGAATTAAAATAGTATGGTACTGGTATAAAAATAGACGCTTAGACCAATGAAACAACATAGAGAGCCAAGAATTAAACTTCTGCATTTGTGGTCAACTGATACTAGACACTAAAGGCCCAGTGCATTAAATTTGTGCACTTGGAGGGGGTCCCTCAGCCCAGCCTGCACCCTATCATAGTCTGGGAGCCCTAGGGGGATGTCTGACTGAGGGTCTAAGCTGGCAGTTGGACATCCTTAGCGCTACCGCAGAAGCTGGAGTGGCTCCACCACCACCGCTGTGCTTGCCAGCTAGGAGCCCAGCTTCTGGCTGAGCAGCAGTCCGTCTGTGGGAGTGCACTGACCACCAAGGGGCAGCTCCTGCATTGAGTGTCTGCCCTCTGGTTGTCAGTGCATGTCATAGCGACCTGCTATTCTGCTGTTCAGTCTGTTTGCACATTAGCCTTTTATTATATAGGATAGGAGTAAAGAACACTCAATGAGAAAGGATTGTCTTCAATAAATGTTGTTGGAAAACTGAATAACTACATGCAGAAAAATGAATTGGGCCCCTATCTTACACCACTCACAAAAATGAACTCTAAATGGTATAAAGTTTTTAATATAAGACCTGATACTGTAAAACTTATAGAAGTAAACATGGAAAAGAAGCTCCTTGACATTGTTTGTAGTAAAGGTTTTTTTTTGGATATAATTCTAAAACACAAGGGACAAAAGGAAAAATCAAGTGGAAGCACAGAAAACTAAGAAGTTTCTGCACACCAAGAGAAACAAACAAACCAACAAAGATAGGGTAACATGCAGAATGTTTGGAAAAATATTTGCAAACATTATATTGCACAAGGGTTTAATATGCAAAACTGTAAAACTCCAAAAATTTAATTAAAAAATGGGCAGAGAAAGTAAATAGACAATTTTCCAAAGAAGACATCCAAATAGCTGAAAGGTACCTACCTGAAAAGATGCTGAACATCCCTGTTCATCAGGAAAATGCCAATGAAACCACAACGAGATATCACCTTATTCCTGTTAGAATGGCTATTATTAAGAAGATGAGAGAACGAGAGCTGGCAAAGATGTTGAGAAAAGGGAACCCCTGTGTAATGCTGGTGGCAATAGAAATTCGTTGGGCTCCTATGGAAAAGAGTGTGGAAGATTCTCCAAAAATTTAAAATAAAACCACCATATGTTCCAGCAACTTTACTTCTGGGTACATAACCTAGGAAATGAAAACAGGATATTGAAGAGATGTATGCACTCCCATGTTTATCGCATCATTCTTCACAATAGCCAAGATTTTACACACATGCATGCGTGTGCGTGCACACACACACACGAATATTCTTAGTCTGTTGTGTTATATTGCATTGCTCTTTGAATGTTGAACCAGCTTTACATACTGAGATAAATCACACTTGGTTGTGGTGAATCATCTACTCTAATAAAAGAGTAATATGTAAATTAACCATCACTCCTATACACCTAAGCCATGCCCACCAGCCAAGCGATGCCCCCAGCCAATTAGAGTGGCTGTATGCAAATTAACCCAGCCAAGATGGTGGCTGGCAGCCATGGAGCTAGAGCAAAAAGGAGGCTTCCATTGCTACTGCCTGCCTAGGCCAGTCGGGCCTCTGCTCACGGCAACAATGTTTCAATTATAGAAGCCACAGAGCTGAAGCAAACAGAAGGCTTCATTGCCTGCCTAGGCCTTGGCTCACAGAAACAACATTTCAAATATAGAAAACAAATAAACCCCAGAAACCTGCTTCCAGCTAGCCTTGCTGAGATGTTGGGTCAATGGGAAATGTGGGCAGCCTGAAAATGGCCCTCAGCCCCTCACCCAGGCTGGCCAGGTACCCCAGTAGGGACCCAAACCCTGAAGGGACTGTGGGCAGCCTGAGAACGGCCCTCTGCCCCTTACCCAGGCTGGCCACACCCCCATGGGATGAGGGTTCCCACTGGGAGGCTTGGTCATCCTGCAAACAACCATCAGTCCCTCACCCAGGCTGGCCAGGCATGCCAGCAGGTGAGCATCCCCCCAAGAGTTTCCAGACTGTGAGAGGGCACAGGCCGGGCTGAGGGATCCCCCCCGCACCGGAGTGCACAAATTTTTGTGCACTGGGCCCCTAGTTCTCTTATAAGAATGATTGAATGCAGTTTGCTAATATTTTCTTCATGAGAGAAGAAAACCCCACCATTTGGAGAGCCTATCTAGGCTCAGAGACCTTGGCAAATTCTGTTATGTCCTCAGTGACCATCTATCCCAGTGGTATGCTGGAACCAGTCTACACTGGCTTATGAAAAGCATTTGCTAAATTTTCTGGAATTTTGTAAGGCAATTACTAAGCACAACCATTATGAAAATTAAACTAAGAGTCACATCAGCAAATACTGGTCAATAGCTCTGAGGGCCCATCCTTCCACTGCAACTGCAAACGAGCAAGAAAAAAACCATTAGATTCAACCTCTTTGGAACTCTAAAAATTGTCAAAGGTGTTTAGCAACCAAATGAATATCAAATGAAGGAAAAGGCAACTTAGAAGTGGTAGAGGAGTGTTGGGGTGTCCCCCCTCACCTCTGCTTCCTTCTAGAGGTCTTGAAGGTATCAGTCCACATCTCCATTATGGAACCTTGGTCCCTGCTTCCAAAGGGAGAAGAGTAGATCTAGTCCTCAAAGAATTGTGTTAGTTTGTTTGGATATGATTGAGGCTGTCTGAGGACTGATACAAGGCACCTTTGGCCTTGTTTTGCCTAACACAAAGCTTTCTTAGGGGAAAGCAGCCCAGTGAGGGCATTTCTTGAAAACAATGAAATGGAAATGTACAACCCTTACTGCCTTGGGGAAGAGATTAAAGTTGAGACAAGAATAGACTTGCTGGAAACCTGGGAGGAAAAACTGGGGAGAGAGATTTTGTGTGGAAGTAGTACACTAAAAAGCTCCCTGTGTGTAGTAATGTAGACAGTATTGTGCACTCATGGCAGTATATGCTTAGAACCATAAACTCTTCCCTCTAATAATCCTTAGGCTCAAGTGAAGGCTAAGGCAGAGTTGTAAAAGGCTCCACTAAACATTGAAGGAATGCTGAGCACTGAGCCAACATGCAAAGAGAGCTTATGTGTGTGCTGGGGGGAGCCATGGTGGAGGTGTTTTTTTGTTTTTATTTTTTGGGGTTTTTTGGGGGGTGTGTGTGTGTTTTGTTTTGTTTTGTTTTGTTTTTGGTCTAGGCATTAAAAAAAACTTTAACAACACATGAACTTACCATAAGTTAAAGAACACACTTCAGAGACCACACACCACAGATAGTCTTTATAGAAAAAAGTGGAAAAGTCCCTACACAAATATCCACACACACAGCAACTAAGAAAAACAAACCTTGAGCATTGAGGATGAATATGACTTCTATATTACAGTTATTCAAAATATTTACGTTTCTACAAAAAATTGAAAAGCATGCAAAAAACCCCACTAAAAATAAGAAAATATGGCCCATTCACAGAAAAATGTGCAGAAACTGTCCATGTGGAATTGTTTGGCAAGGACTTTACATTAACTGGCCTAAATGTGCTCAAAGAGCTCAAGGAAACCACAGGGTTGGAGGACACCAGGGGAAAGATGTCTCCAAATTAGTGACCGGCAATAAAGATGCAATTTACAATAGCCGAGACCCGGAAACAACCCCAGTGCCCATCAGTAGATGAGTGGATAAAAAGATGTGGTACATTAACACAATGGAGTACCACAAGCCTGTGAAAAAGAAGGAATTTGTATCCTTTGTGATGCATGGATCAACCTAGAGATTATTATGCTAAGCAAAATAAGCCAGAGAAAGACAGATATCATGTGATGTCACTTCTGAACAAAATAAACTGAGCAACAAAATAGGACCAGGGGCATGGATACATGGGACAGACTGACAGATCTCAGAGGGGAGAAAGATAGGGAGTCGGTAATGACTACAAGAGATTAACTAAAGAACATATATATGCATATATGCATAGTCCATGTGAAAGGGGGCAGAAATAGAATGTTGAGAAACCAGCTGGTATTTTCAGAAATATTACTCATGCTCTCTTAACCATGATTTTTTAATTCTGATTAAAGAAGGCACATTCCACGCTGGTTGGAGCTAACCGTGAAATGGAGCCTTTCCTCCCTTATTTGGAGCTGTCTGTCATCATATAAAGATTATGTTGCAGAAACCAGAAATGCCAGCCCTTTGAAGACCCCAGCCCCGTTTTTGCATTATCACCAAGCCCTTTGAACATCCCCAGTCCTCTGCTTACCTGATAATTGCCCCCTTGGTCCACCCTTTGGCCATTTCTCCCTGTAACTCTAGCCCTTGCATATCACTAAGCCCCTTGAAGATCCCCAGTCCTTTTGCATATCTGTAAACTGCCCTTTGGCCTATTTTTCTTTTGTACATATCCTATATAATAAAAGCCTAGTATGCAAATTGTCCCCTCTGGCAGTTGTTTGACCTGGAGTTCCACCAAGAGACCAGGAGTTCAACTGCTTGCTATGATGGACACTGACCAGCAGGGGGCAGCACAGAACATGCTGGGCATTGGAGACATGGCGCTGGCAGCAGATGGCAATGGTGGTGCTGCCAGCCCTGATGAGCTCAACAAGAGCAGGATTGCAGCAGGATGGTGGAGCAAGTGAGTGGGTGGCGCCAGGCTAAGGTGAGTGCGAGTAGGGGCCTTATCACCCCGCCAATTGCCCCACAGATGGTGACCAATGGTGGTGGTGGGTCGTGGGACTGCCGTCCGGCTCCCAGACACTGAGGGAACTGGGTGGGGGGCCTGGCCTTGATCAATCACCTGGCAGATGGCGACCAGTGGAGCAGCAGGGGACTGGAGGCCCCGGCCCTGATTGATTGACCTGAAGATGGTGACCAGCAGCAGTGGCAGGGGGTGGAGCTGCCACTGGACTCCCTGGCACTGAGGAAGACAGGTTGGGGTGCCCATCCCCAACCAATTGCCCTGCAGGTGGGATGGTAGAACAGGTGAGGGGGCGGCACCTGGTCAAGGCAAGGTGCCAGGCGGGGCAGCAGGGATGCGGGGCTGCGAGGCTGAGAGCACGAGCTGGGCCCGATCTCTGCAGGCCACCCATGCACGAACTCATGCACTGGGCCTCTACTACCCATATAAACAGCTGGCTTATGGTGGGTGATAGAGCAGATTTTCTTGGTAAACCTGACGCTCTCCCATAGTGCTGGCAATATTGTAATAAACACTCATATATGGTTGAACCCTGTCTCTGCTTAATTGGCTCAAGTAATGAAAGGCAACATGCACCCATTATTTGTTACACATGGACACAGACAATAAAGTAATGAAGGCCTGGGGGTTCAGGGAATGGATGGAGGTGGGCAAAGTGGGGAAAAAAGAGGATATCTGTAATAGTGTCAATAATAAAAATAAAATAATATAGATTAATTAAGAAATGATAGTAGACATATATGTTTAGAAATATGATAATTATCAGAAAATAATAGCTGGAAGAGAAATGGTTGCTAATGAGAAATAGTAAAGCAGTAGGTCAAAGGGATTCTGGCTTATTAAAATCATGAGTCAGTTTGGAAGAAAAAAAGATACAAATTATAAAAAGGGATCAAGCAAATTCTGAAGTGCAAAATTATAACTGAAATGAAGAATTTCAACATAAACGTCCAAACTTATAGAAAATTTTTATAAGGAGAAACCAAGATGGCGGCATAGGTGAACACCGGAAATGCTGCGGGGAACAACTATTACAAAATCACAACAAAAAGAAAAAACGGACTCCACTCAGACCCACAGGAAGGCTGGCTGAGTGGAAATTCTACAACTATAAAGAAACTGAGACGCAGATGAGGTGTGGAAATAAAGTGCAGAGGTACGGAGGCACGAGAGAAGGGGCTTGTGGAAAGGGCTGGCAGCATTTTGTACTGAGGGAAGCACAAGCTCCCGATGGCTCTGAACTCCAGTTCCAGGTGAGTTTCTGGGGACTCAGAATCTTATGGGGGATGGGGGGAGCTGGACTGTTTAGCACCATCGGCGCCGGGAGGAACTCCAGAGCGGCTTGAGACCCAGTGCCTCTTAGGGCAGGACTGAGAATTGGCCACAGCTAGTTTCTCCTCCCTGTAGACTCCCCAAGACCCCACCCCACCCAAGCTGTGCACAGAGGCTTTTGCATGTAAAAGGCTGGGAAGCCCCAGGCAGAAGCTAAGATAGCACCTCCTTGGAGATACAAGAGGCAGCGTACTTGGATAAGGGACGCACTCAGGAGGCAGACTTAGTGGGCACCAAAGCCCCACTGAAGCAAGTCTTGCCCCATAAGGGTGTCTCCAGCATAGAAGTTCTCCCACCATAGACATAGCTGATTAAAGCCACTCTGTCAACGCAGGGAAGCAGCCAAAATGTGGAGACAAAGAAACAGGTCACAAAAGACAGAAATGGAGGAAAGCAAACGACTGGATGTAGAGTTCAAAACCACGGTTATAAGGCTTTTCAAGAATATTCTAGAGTCTTCTGATAAATTTAGTGAGACCCTTGAGCATATGAAAAAGGACCAGCTAGAAATTAAGCATACACTGACTGAAATAAAGAATGATATATAGAGATCCAACAGCAGATGAGAGGATCGCAGAATCAAGTCAAAGATAAGAAATATGAAGAAGCAAAACCCACCCAGCCAGAAAAGCCAAAAGAAAAAAAAATCCAAAAATATGAAGATAGTGTAAGGAGTCTCTGGGACAACTTCAAGCGTATCAGATTTATAGGGGTGCCAGAAGAAGAGAGAGAGCAAGATATAGAAAACATATTTGAAGAAATAATGACAGAAAACTTCCCCCACCTGGTGAAAAAAATTGACTTGCAGGTCCAGGAAGCGCAGAGAATCCCAAACAAAAGGAATCCAAGGAGAACCACACAAAGACACATCATAATTAAAATTGCAAGGGCAAAAGACAAGGAGAAAATCTTAAAAGCAGGAAGACAAAAGCAGTCAGTTACCTACAAGGGGGCACCCATACGACTGTCAGCTGATTTCTCAACAGAAACATTGCAGGCCAGAATGGAACGGCAAGAAATATTCAAAGTGATGAATAGCAAGAACCTACAACCAAGATTACTTTACCCAGCAAGGCTATCATTCAGAATTGAAGGTCAGACAAAGAGCGTCACAGACAAGAAATAGCTAAAAGAGTTCATCACCAACCCAGCCAGTATTATATGAAATGCTGAAAGGTATCCTTTGAGAAGAGGAAGAAGAAGAAAAAGTAAAGATAAAAATTATGAACAACAAATACGTATCTATGAACAAGTGAACCTAAAAATCAAGTGAATAAAAAAAAAGTCTGATGAACAGAATAAACTGGTGAATAGAATACAATCAGGGTCATAGAAAGGGAGTGGAATGACAATTCACAGGGAGAAAGGGGTTTGGGGGTGTGGGAAGAGACTGGAAAAAATAGTACACCTATGGATGAGGAAAGTCGGGGGTTGATAAGGGCAGTGGATGGGGTGGGAACTGGGAGGGGGGAGCTATGGGGGGAAAAAGAGAAACAACTGTAATAATATGAACAATAAAGATTTTAAAAAAGAGAAAATTTTTATAAGAGCTTATTTAAGCCAAATTGATGACATACAGGAATGCTCTCCTGAGAGTTATTATGCTCCCAAGGGTCTCAAAAAGAGGATTACTCTGGCATTTCTTTTTTAAAATATGTATTTTTATTGATTTTCAGAGAGAAAATGAGAGGGAGAGAGAGATAGAAACGTCAATGATAAGAGAGAATCATTTACCAGCTGCCTCCTACACACCCCTTACCTAGTATCAACCCCACAACCCAGGCATGTGCCCTTGACAAGAATCAAAGCAGGGACCCTTTAGCATGCAGGCTCATGCTCTATCTACTGAGCAAAACTGGTTAGGGCTACTCTGGCATTTTAAAGGTACATTAACCTAGATGCACAAGAACAATGGACAGGGCTTGCCTTTTACTAAAGAAGTTACAGGTGTGGGGCATGATTACCCACCATGACCTGGCCAGTTAGGGATTTATGGTCAGATCACCTATTGAGGATGCTTTCAGTCTCTGGTTTATTACAGAAACTCTTTTTAATTCAAAAATATCAGATTTGAGCAGACATAATTGAAAATCTTAAAAGCTGATGCTAGGTCAATTGAAATTGTTCAGTCTGAGGAACAGAAAGAGAAAAGAATGAAGAACAATGAAGAGAACCCATGAGACCTGTGGGACAATGTCAATTTTACAACATACATAATGGGAGGACTGGAAGGAGAGGAGAGGGATAAAAAGATGTGGAACAATTAAAAAAAAACTCAAAATATGTCATCCTATATGATAATCCTATATAATAAAAGGCTAATATACAAATCGACCAAAAGCTGGGACAACCAGTTGCTATGATGTGCACTGACCACCATAGGGCAGATGCTCAATGGGCACATCATTGAGAAAGATGTAATTTTTTTGGCACAACAACACAAAAGGGGAGGGATGGAGCAATATAGCATCCAAATTTTTGTATACCTATGAAAGCTAATGTAGTATTAATTCAAAATAGATTATTATAAGGTTAAGAAGTTAATATGTAAACTTCAGGGCAACTAATCTATTCTAATGATAGAGAAATATTTAAATTGACCATCACTTTGCGACACCCACAGCCAATCAGGAGTGAGTATGCAAATTAGCAAAGATGATGGTGGTGGGGAGAACCTGCGCAAGCCATGGCAGAGACTTGAGCAGGCCTGGAGTGGAGCTGGAGGGCCCTGCCCAAGTCACAGTGGAGGCTTGAGAAGATCTGGGGGGCTCTGCCCAAGTCACAGTGGAGGCTTGAGCAGAGCTGGAGGAGCTGCCCAAGCTGCAGCAGAGGGTTGAGCAGGGCTGGAGCAGAGCCGGCGGAGCCCTGCCCAAGCTGCGGTGGAGGCTTGAGCAGGCCAGCTGCAGCTTTCCAGCAGTCCCACCTCTGTGCATGAGCTGCAGAGGAAACTCCTTTTCTGACCTCTCATTGGCTAAGCTCCCTGCATGCCACTGGCAATGTTCTTGGTAACTTTGGTAGTAAGAATCCAAGAAGGTGATCTAGGGTTTTTCCACATCACTCCTGGAGGAAAAAACAAAGGTCAGCTACTGGAGGGCTAAGAAATATCATATCCTGCCCTAGCCAGTTTGGCTCAGTAGATAGAGCCTCGGCCTGTGGACTGCAGGGCCTGGGTGCGATTCTGATCAAGGGCATGTACCTAGGTGGCTGGTTCCTTCCTTACTGGGGCCCAGGTCAGGGCTCATGCAGGAGGCAACCAATCGATGTGTCCCTCTCACATTGATATTTCACTCTGTCTTTCTCTTTGTCTTTCACGCTCTCTAAAAATCAATAGAAAAATATTCTCAGGTGAGGATAAAAAAGAAAGAAATGTCATATCCTATGAAAGATACATCTTGAAAATGTCTAAAGAAAGTTTTCATTTCTTCATGGTGAAGGGTCTGGAGTCCATGTTGATGAAAACACCTTGGTGGCTGTGATGACTGGGAGTCGCTGTAGCAGCGGGGTGATGGGGCTGGTGGCTTCCCCTGATTAGCCTGGTCACCTCCCACAAAGAGAGGCCAGACTGTGGCTTAGGCCCGCTCCTCATGGGGAGCAGGGAGCGGGCCTAAACCATCAGTAGGACTTCCCCTGAGGGCTTCCAATATGTGAGCGGGGCAGGCTGGGCTGAGGAAGACCTCCCACCTCCAGTGCACGAATTTTGTGCACCGGGCCCCAAGTCCTATATAATAAAAGGGTAATATGCAAATCAAATGAACAGAGGAATGACTGGTTACTACGATGCACACTTACCACCAGGGGGCAGATACTCAGCCAGAAGCAGGGCTCACAGTTGGTGAACGTAGTGGCAGTGGCGGTGGCAAGAGCCTGTCCCACCTCTGCAGCACCTCTAAAGATGTCTGACTGATGGCTTAGGCCTGCTTCCACTCCTGGACTGTGAGAGGGTGAAGGCCAGGCTGAAGGACCATACACCTCCAGTGAACAAATCTCATACACAGGACCACTAGAAAAAAAATAAAAATTTGTATTTTAAGCCAGGTATAGGAATTCACATGATACCATCTTCTATGAGACCTTTCAGTGGGTGTTCATAGAGCCCATTTATATGGGGTATGTGCTCACATTAGACATGACATTCCTGAAACCAGTGTAACCCCATATTCTCATTTGCTTGAAGACTAGTGAGACTCTGGGACTTTATCTGAAGTAATCTGAAGTCAGATGTATCCTGAGGGGCCCTAGATTGGAGAGGGTGCAGGCTGGGCTGAGGGACACCCCTCCCCCGCCCCTCCACAACCTCCCTCCCCCTGGTGCATGAATTTCATGCACCAGATCTCTAGTTCAATCATAAAAAGAAAGAACTCTTGCCATTTAACACAACATGATGGACCTGGAAGGCATTATGCTAAGTGAGGTAAGTCAGTTAGAGGACAGGTATGATTTCACTTGTATGTGAAAACTAAAACAAACAAACAGAAACAAAAGCAAAGGTATTCACAGAGAACAGATTGGTAGTGTCTAGTGGTGGGGGCTGTCAGGGACAAATGGATAAAGGAGATCGAAGGATACTAACTTACAGAGATAAAATGAATCCTGAATATGTAATGTACAGCATGGTGACTCTAGTTGACAATAGTGTATTATATATTTCAAAGTTGCTAAGAGAATAAAACCCTGAAAGTTCTCATCACAAGAAAAATATTGTAACTAGTGTGGTGATGGATATTAAGTAGACTTATTGTGGTGATCATTTTGTTATATGCATATATCATATTGGTATGTTGTACAACAAAAACAAATATAATATTATATGTCAATCATCTAATCTAATAAAAGCATAATATTGAAATTGACCATCCCTTACACCTAAGCCACGCCCACCAGCCAATCAGAGTGGTTGTATGCAAATTAACTCAGCCAAGATGGAGGCAGGCAGCCAGGGAGCAAGTACTGTCTGGTGAGGCCAGTGGAAGCAGGATGGCGGCGGGGGGTGTGACTGTGGCAGGAGCCTGAGCATCATGGCTGGGGGTGGGGAGCCTGGCAGGGACAGGATCAGGAACAGCATGGCAGGGTTGAGAGTTCTGGCTATGACAGGAGAGGGAACAGCATGGTGGCAGGGATGTGGTAGTGGGGGGACTGGGATGGCAAGGGGTGGGCAGCGGGGCGTGAAGTGGTCGATCTGTAGCTCTGGGTTGGAGCCCAGGCCCAGGCGGGCCACTGCCTGCCTGGTCACCCAGAGCAGCAGCAGGAGCAGAGGCCGTGGTAGGGTTGCCCGCTCCTGGCCTTGAACGCCATGGGTGGGTGGCAGCATGGAGAGGAGCAGGGGTTCGGGCGCGGAGTTGGCGGGGGCACACAGAGCTCGGGCAGTGATGTTTGCAAACTTGGAAATGAATCCCGGACCTCCTCAGGCCGAAGCCACCACCCGCTGGGCCTCGTTCCAACTATAATTTCCCACCTTATTTCTTCTGTCCTCTTCTAATAAACAACAGAACAGGAGAAAAACTAAGCTTTTTTATCCTAGGAGAAAAATGATGAGATGCTGGGTGTTATCCTTAACTATTGGGAAGACACTTAATAATCCTGTTTGTTGAGACAACATTCTGGAGTTCTCCTGCTGGATATTTAAAAGTACTGGATTAAGACATACTGTTTAAGTAAATTAAGCCAGCACTCATTCAACAAATAGTATTAAGTCCACAACTGGGCCTGGTAGTAAGCATTAGAGATATGGTGATAAACAAACAAAAAAGTCTCTACCCATTTTCGCAACTCTGATTTTCTAATCAACAAGTCACACACATAAAGAAGATTGGTCTGTCTATGATGTTATCTCCAACCAAATTTGCAGAAATCCCAAGCAATTTGATGAAGGTTACAAGCACAGTTCCCTTACAATGTGCTCAATCTAGCAAATGAAAGAAAGTGAAAGGATAACAATACAAGAAAATACTTGCTAAATGAAAACCAAAAATTTGCCCTGACTGGTTTGGCTCAGTGGATAGAGCGTCGGCCTGTGAACTGAAGGGTCCCAGGTTCGATTCCGGTCAAGGGCATGTACCTTGGTTGTGGGCACAGCCCCTTGTGGGAGGTGTGCAGAAGGCTGCTGATAGATGTTTCTCTCTCATCAATGTTTCTAACTATCTCTCTCCCTTCCTCTCTGTAAAAAAATCAATAAAATATATATATTTAAAAAAAAAAATAAATGAAAACCAAAAATTAGCCAGTGATCTCGGAGGAAAGTGATTTTTGAAGCCATGGGTTTTGAAAGAGGATTGAGCTTAGAAGATTTGGCTGAGAGGAGAGAAGATAATCCTGATGAGAGAAAGGCAGAAAGCAAAGGCATGGAAAGCAAATTGCCAGGAAATGATTAGGGTCTTTTGAGAAACAGAATGAGAAGAAATATTTGGGGAAAAATACAAAGAAATCTCAGAGAGAGGTTCATGGGCCAGAACATGGATAGTCTCAAACAAAGCAAAAGTCCCATTTTTCTGGGAAGGATGGAACTTCTGAGAGCAGAACAGATAACAGGTAGCAAAATGTTTATCTGAAGGTTTTCATATGGCTCTGGGGCCAGGGGATAAGATGAACAAAATGAATAGAGAATGAATCTGTATTATATTTCTGTATCTTTAATGTGCTTCTTTAAAGACTAAAGTGCAGACCCCACTTTAAAAAAAATGTTTTTATTGATTTTCAAGAGAGAAAGGAAGGGAGAGGGATAGAGAGATAGAAACATTGATGAGAAAGACACATCTGTCAGCTACCTCCTGCACCTATTAGGAATTGAGCCTGCAACCTGGGTATGTGCCCTGACTAGAAATTCACTGGTGACCTCTTGGTTCATGGGTTGATGCTCAACCACCAGCAGGGCCAGACACTACTTTTGATCATACCACCTAATTAGGTATTTCCAGATCCGCACTATTTAGAGCATTACTTTTAGCTTCCATACTTTCTACAAATCCACTTTTTAAAAAACCCTCATCCAGGACAGGTTTTTCATTGATTCTAGAGAGAGAGAAAGGAAGAGGGAGAAAGAGAGAAACAGCAATGTGAGATAGAAACATCAATCAGCTACCTCACACATGAGCTCCAATCAGGGATTGAACCTGCAAACTGGATATGCATCCTGACTGGGAATTGAACCCGAAAACCTTTGGTGTATGGGATAATGCTCTAATCACACAACTCCACTCAGGGCTCTACAAATCCATTTTTATCATTTCCTTCTAAACATTATTCTCCAGAAGCCTTCTGTAATGGAACCCCAAAAGTGATGCTAATTCTACTTTGTATCCTCTTTAGCCTTTAAGTATTTCATTTCCTCTTAAGTTATTGCTCAACTTGCTAATTCTCAGTTAATCCAGATGCAAGCTCTATGGGTTTTTCTTATTACTATGGAATATAAGTTCAGAATATTGTCATTATATTCAAGTATTCATTTTTATCCTATATAATAAAAGGGTAATATGCAAATTGACCTTAACAGCAGAACCACTGGGAATGACTGGTCACTATGACACACACTGACCACCAGGAGGCAGACGCTCTTGCATTGAGCGTCTGCCCCCTGGTGGTCAGTGCACTCCCACAGGGGGAGCTCTGCTCAGCCACAAGCCAGGCTGAAGGCTGCCAGCACAGCAGTGGTGGTGGGAGACTCTCCTGCCTCCTCAAGAGTGCTAAGGATGTCCAACTGCAGCTTAGGCCTGCTCCCTGCTCCAAGTGGACATCCCCTTAGGGCTCCTGGGTTGCCAGAGTGATGTCTGACTGCCAGCTTAGGTCCAATCGCCCAGGGAACGGGCCTAAAACAGCAGGTGGATATCCCCTGAGGGGTCCCAGACTGCAGGAGGGCATAGGCTGGGTGAGGGACCCCACCCCCCCTTCTCCCTCGCCGAGTGCACAAATTTTTGTGCACCGGGATTCTAGTATCCCAATAAAATTAAATATTTTTCTTTGCCGCTACATCTATGCTTTCTAAAAAAACCCACACACATTTAAAAAAAAATCATAAAGACTCATCTGTTGTGGCAGGATAAGAAGAAGCTAGGAACATTCCTGGGCAAGTGGGATAGGGAAACCGAAAGAAGAAAATTAAACAAGGACAAACAATTTGAACAAATTACAGCCAGGTTGTGAGTGGCAAGAGCTTATCTTCCCCAATCATGGCCACTTGCAAGCAAATGGTTTATACCTTCCTTCCCTCACCAGGGAATGCAGAGCTTAAATCACCCTCATCTGGGAAATAGAGAACAGAGACCCAATTAATGCCATTTGTGCCAGCTAAACCCAAGGACAAATGAAGTTAGGGGAACGAAGGACAAAAACACCATAAAAATCAGACAGACCCAAGATAAAAGTAAAACAGTAAAGGAGACCAAAGAATGATCCCAAACTCCCCTACACCTTCATTTTGATGCATCAGTACATTAAAAATGCACCTAGAAACAGATGGATACTCTGCTGAAACCTTCCCCTAAGATTCCAGCCCTGAGAGAGAGAGAGAGAGAGAGAGAGAGAGGAAGAGAGAGAGAAGAGAGAGAGAGAGAATATGTCTTCAGGACAAAGACTCACTGTGGGTTTGCTTAGAGGATGCCCATGCTCCTTCCCCCTAAACTCTAAGGGTCCCCATGAGACTTGTAAGCAGGAGCGCAATAGGGCAGTGGCAACTTGTCCTGGCCTTTCCCCCTGATCCTATCTCCAAGGCCCCATTTTCTGACTTCCCAGTGAGCTGAGAGCAGCCCGCCTTGGCTCCCTTCTTTCCTATGTTTCTAGGGAGTGAAAGGAGAACACTTCCCAGGCTCCCTCCTGTTGCTTCTTCTGCCCTAAGTCCTTCCTGTGTTCCACAGTCCCCCGCTTTAATAAGCATTCTCTGCAAATCACCTGGACTCGTGTTGTGGAATCTTTTCCACAGGAAGTCAAGAACCCACACGCTACAGGCTGGCCTGAGGCAGACCTGCTGCAGGCCATCCAGGCCTGTCCTTGTCCAGTAACGTTATTATTCCCTTTGTATTGGAGGTGCTGTTTGGACATGTTGGATTAAGGATGCAGAATGGTTTATGGAATTAGAAACTCATCCAAACTTCCTGGCTCTAGTCATTTTGGGGTACCCGTTCACTTCTGATGGGGGAATGGTGATGGAGGCACCTTTTATATCATGGATTCCTATTTTAATTTCTCCCCCTAAATAAGTTCCTGTAGGGTACTTATTGAGCATTGGGCATTAGTTTGCCCTACTTATTTGACTTATTTGTATGAAAAGCTGTTGGATCTGTTATCTCTCTCCCTATTATGGTTCATTGTGGACATTGCATCCTGAAACTCATATTTAATCATTTGTTTACAAAATTTTGAAAACTCTTCATTGGGTTAGGATATGATCACATTACCAGGCCATGACCTTTAAGGCCTCTCATAATCTGGCCGCAACCCAGGTCCTTCCACAACCATCTTTTTCCTCTTCCTACTTTCTAGCTCAGTTTCTTCTCTTAGAATCTTCACTCTGCCATCCTTCCACAACCTCACAGTTGTCTTAATCCTGTATATTGAGGGGATACAGAATACATGTGGCACTTTGGCAAGTGGATTGTTTTGAGGTGAAGGCAATTAAGACCCAGCCGACTCAGGAAAAGCTTTTAACCTCTCTTTTAACTGCTAAAAGAATTACAGAGGGGGCCTATATCAGGATGAGAGCTATCCCTAGAGATATATTATCTGCATGGCCCAGCCAACATTTTTTAACCAAACATTTGTTCTTATCATTCTTTAATTGTCCTTCTCCCGCTTGAAGTTCCAGGCTCCTACACTCTTCTCCTTAGCTCAGGGTGGTGTATGAGCTTAATTGCCTGACTGCTTTTGAGTTTTCATGTGTTTGAGGGTTTCTGAATATATATGTAACTAGGGGCCCGGTGCACAAAAATTTGTGCACTCGGGGTGGAGGGAGTCCCTCAGCCCGGCCTGTGCCCCCTCTCACAGTCTGGGACCCCTCAGTGGATGTCCTATGATGGCCCCAGTCTGCCAGGCGCCTTTTTGTGTGTGTGTGTGTGTGTGTGTGTGGCCACTGGGGACCTGCCCCCAGCTGCATCTGTGGCTTGGAGCAGTCCTCCTGTGTGTGTCTACCTGCTGGGGACCTGCCACCAGGCACACCGTGGAGGCTTGGAGCAGGCACCCCCTCTATGTTGATCTCTCAGACTCTTGCCCTCCCCTGCATGTTGTTCTCTTTTCTGAGCTGTGGCCAGGGCTGGGTGCTGCCTGCCTCCCAAGCTTGCTTACTGCCCATCTTCCTCCAGCCACCAGAAAGCAGGGAAAACCTGCCTTGTGGTCAGACCAGCCTTTTCCTGCTCCCTGATCCCCGGAAGGGACCTGGGAAGCCCACCAAGCAGGCCACCAACCCCCTGCCACCTCTTACCCGCTTCCCGGTGCCCTCCAACCCTGCCTCCTCTTTTCCACTCACGGGTCCTGGGTCCTGCGCTGTTCCGCCCTGCAGCCGCTCTGTGCATTCGGGAGGTCCCTCAGCCCAGCCTGTGCCCTCTCACAGTCTGGGACCCCTCTGTGGATATCTACCTGCTGGTGTGTCTGACCAGCCTGAGTGAGGGGCTGATGGCTGTCTCCATGCTGGCCAAGCCCCCCAGGAATGTCCCTCACCCCATTGGGTTGTGGCCAGCGTGGGTGATGGGCTTAAGGCTGCTCACAGCTCCCATTGACCTAACGTCCCAGCAAGGCTGGCTGGACGCAGGTTTCTGGGGTTTGTTTATCTTCTATAATTAATGCTGTTCCTTTAAGGCCTGGGGTTTGTTTATCTCCCATAGTTGATGCGGTTCCTTTAAGGCCTGGGGTTAGTTTATCTCCTATAATTGATGCTGTTCCTTTAAGGCAGCTAACGAACCCTCCTCTCTGCCTCACCTCGCAGCTTCTATAATGACACAATGTTGTTATCTTAGACTCAGGCCCGGCTTCAGATCGGAGGATTCTATGACTTATACAACGTTGCAAATGTGTGTTTCGCTTAACCAAGGCTAAGCGAGCCATTGCGCAGGCAGTTTCCCTTTCACTCCTGCTGCAACGGACGCTGCCCTTTACTCCGTGAGCGGCGGCCGCCATGTTGGCTGGGATAATTTGCATATAGTCGCTCTGATTGGCTGTTGGGCATCCCCGAGAAACGGTTAATTTTACTATTCCGCTTTTTTTAGTTTAGATTATATTTGTTTTTCTCCTGTTAATCAGTTTTCTGTCAATTTGATTATTAGACCAGTCAACAAAACTTGGAGGGAAGAATGGGGTGTAATATGTCTCTAGCAGTAAGGGTCTGGAACATGCTGGACTCTCTGTTTAACCCTCTGTCACTGTTTAACTCTGTAGCCTCAGGTTTGCTGACTACCCAAAAGCTGGAATGCCACTCAAAGGTAAAGGTCATGTCCCAAGGAAGGAGGTTGATGAAGGTACAGAATGGGTATTATCTGTTAATTCGGAAATGCATTGTTCTTTCTGGTGACCTATGTGATACCCACCTTATGCTTTCACTGTTCATCCCTATAGAGAAGAGACCCTGTCCTTGCTTGGTGTGGATTTATTCCCTGCCAGCCACCACTGGAGCAAGCAGCTGCTTTGCCCGTGTATGTAAGTTTCTCCTATTAAAGCTCTAATGAATTTGAATATGGCTACAGGTCAGTTCTTCAGAATCAAACCTGAATTGAGACTTTGGGGATTTCCCCTAAAACATGGCTTACTGCACAGAAGCAAACCTGCCCCATATGACTTAGAGATAAGACTCACCCATGTCCCTTTTCACTTATTATGAGACCAGGCACAAACCAGTTAATCATGATTTTTGTCTCAATAAAGATGAACTGAGCTCTTTGCCTCCACTGATCAATGACAATAAACTGCTTGTAAGTAAACCTTAACTCAGCTTCTCTCCTTTCTCCTGTGCCCTGAACTTTGACCCACCCTCCTGCTGATCCAGTTATCAACCCCTCCTTATTGATTCTGCCTAAAAGTGAGTAAACCTCAGGACCAACTATTCCCTTTAGACCCCACTCCCTCCTCACCTGTTCTTTCCAGCAGAAGCTTGTTGATCCTTCCCTGTGAAGACAGTCCCTTTCTTCGTGGCCTGTGAGATGCTTGCAGCTCTATGGCTAGGTGGTTTTCCACATCGTAGGAGCCTCCTTTCCTTACTGCAATAATCTTGCCAAATAAAGTCTCTTTTGACTTGTCTAGATTATTTCCATTTGATAATACAGATTGCCAAATTGTTTCATTGTCTGTTGAATAGTTTACTCCCTTTTACCCAGATTTGGAGCTGTGTTTTGTTTTTGTTTTGGGACAATGACTATGCTAGATTCCTGTAGTGTTCTAGCATGTTTTAATCTGCTGTTTCTCTGACTGTTTCCTATGGCTTTTCCATAATTTTCTTTTCTATTTTAGTCCTGCCTCTGCCATTGTCTACTTCATTTTCTTCCTCCTTTACTTACCTGTCTCCTTGAGGTCAGCTCCTGTCTTCAGATCACTCCAGTGAGCCCTGCATGTAGAGAAGGTTCTATCCCAGAGCCTGGTAAGCTGCTGACTCTGACCTCCAGCCGAGATTTAGGCTCTGGCTTTGGTTGAGGTGCCTATTTATACACCAAGAAGGATGTAAAAAAGTGGTTTCATTTTCAGTTTTGCTGACTATTATCTTCTTTCTGAAAAATCAGCTGACTAAAAGGAATTCTGTTTATTTTATTGTGATTTATTGTTTTAAAGTTACTGTAATTAGAAGACTAATAAATTGTGTGTGTGTGTGTGTGAGCCAGTGAGGGTTAGGGTGAACACAAGATTAAAAACACATCACAAACAGGATAGAGAGAATTTGGGAGGAGACATGGGTACATTTTGCAGATCAGTGTTTTCCTTAGCTATCTGTTCTAATGCTCATGTAAGGACAAAGGGATAAGCATGCTCCCAGTGCTAATGAAGTCTGTTAGTTTTTATTTCAGTAAAGGACTTATATGCTAGAATTAGTTTCAAGTCTTGAAATTCTGTTTTCCAAAAATGGTTAGTGTAGGGGGCTGTAAAACTCCAGCTTGAGTCAAGGGAGAAGAATCGGGTCTAGGCCCAAGTCTTTTCTTTGTCCAAGCAGGAGGCCTGGTCATCCAAGAGGTGACACAAGGACAGTCACCCCTGCAAAGAACCCTGTAAGTGCGTGCAAGCACAAACAAGTGATTAGAATCTGGATTAGAAGAATCTGTGGTACGGTACACTTTCTGGAAAATATTTTCTGGCGTATAAGGAGTAGGTCAAGGGAAAGGCGGCTCATCCTTGAAGGAGATAGGTATTGGGAATGTTTCCAAGAAGTTGGCTGTACGCCCTGAATTGCTGTATAAAAGATTGTAACTGCAAATAAAGAAGCGCTTCTCTCTGCCGACTGAGCAGAGATGAAGTCCTCCTGACCCCCATCTTTTTTGTGTTTGTCTTTTTCTCAGCCTCACCTCCTTACTTTCAGGATACCTGTTGATGCCGGCAGGTTCCGTCAAATGGCGCCCGATACAGGGACCTGAAGACACTAGGATTACAAGGTAGAGGTACCCACGGTTGGAGAAGAGGATGCGTGTCAAAGGTACCGTGGTGGATGCATAACAGTCGGGAGTAAAAACTATGGGGCAGCTGAATAGTAAGGAATTATTTGTGCAAGTACTTTGTAATATGTTGGCAGCTCGTGGTGCTGCATCGTCTAAGGTACAAGTTAGTAGATTTTTAGATTTTGTAGAAGTTTGTCCTTGGTTTCCTCATGATGGAACTACTAATTACGAATTTTGGAAAAAAGTTGGGAAAAGTGTACAGAGGTATTATTCTGCCCATGGTCCTTGGAAAATTCCTGTTGATACATTCACCTTATGGTCCTTAATACGGGACTGTCTTATTCATGATGCAGAGATTGAGAGGTGGGAAGAGGCTGTGGGAGTTTCCTCCCCCTCCTCCTATAGCTCCGCCATTACCTAGGGCTTTCAGTGTTCATGAGTGTGAGGTCTCCTTTGAAACAGATATTAAAGGCATACAGACTTATTCACAGTGGGGAAAAATAGAAAATGCTACTCAGACTATTAGAATAGGATCTCTCCCCTCCATTCCCTTGGCAGCCGAAAAGGTGACCAGTAAACAGCCTGCAGAGTCAATTACTGAAGCGATGGCAAAAGTAAACAGGATCTATCCATCGCTTCCAAAAGAGACTAAAAAGGAAGAGTTACTCACTTTTCCTGTCACTGAGCCTATCTTTTTTTTAAATATCTTTATTGTTCATATTGTTACAGTTCCTCTTTTTTCCCCCATAGCTCCCTTCCTCCCAGTTCCCACCCCATCCTCTGTTCCCCTCCCCCACCCCGTCCTCATCCATAGGTGTACAATCATTGTCCATTCTCTTCCCACACCCCCAACACCCTTTACCCCCGAAAATTGTCAGTCCACTCCCTTTCTATGCCTCTGATTCTATTCTATTCACCAGTTTATTCTGTTCATCAGATTTCTTATTCACTTGATTTTTAGATTCACTTGTTGATAGATATGTATTTGTTGTTCA